>APFE031298980.1:7014-105911 GCA_000404065.3 Pinus taeda | reverse complement strand
AGTAGCAAATGGAGATCCAAGCCTTGTCTCTCAATTTGGAGAGGGATAATTGGATTATCAGGTATTTGGAGCAGAGGAACAAACAGCTCGAAGACCAGCATGAGATCATGGAGCTGCAAAACATCCGCGAGAATCACCAAGCTGCCCAACATAGGAGGATTGAGCTCACTCCATTAGAGTAAGAGATTAACAATGACCAAGAGTCTTGGCTCGAGCGTATCAACATCCACCTTGAGAGACTGTTAGAGAAAGCCGACAAGGACAAAACCATATTGAGGCGGATGGTTTATCATTACAAGGCACGGAACATGAGTTCAAAGGCTCGGATAAGGAGTTTGAAGGCGAAATTGAGGAGAGCGACAAAAAGACAAAAGAGGCAAAAGGAGCAAGATCGGCTCCGAATCTTGGCTGAAGCCTCTCTATCCCAACATGACACTTCATATAGAACCTCCAGCCCAAATTTCAAAAAATTTGGGGCAATTTTGGTCATTTGACAAATTTTTGGGCACAAAACAAGGTTTTTCTCCCTATGCGCGGGAGCTCCAAATCAAGAAAGGTTTGCATTTTTGGATTCAGCGTGAAAAATCATGACTGCTGGTGCATGAACAAGAATTTTGGGCAAGTTTTTAGTCCCCAGGAGGTCAAAAAAACTCAAAAAATGACCTCTCTGCCCTTATTTTGACACACAGGAAGCAGCCTTGGGAGATTGAAGTTTTGGAGGGGCAAATGAGCACCAAATTCAGAAATTCCACTTGGGTTGGAAATTAGACAGGCATGGCTTTCTAACAAGAACACTTGGGCACAATTTGGACTTCGGAAAGTACCTCAAAATCACCTCCAAAGTGGAGCGGCGCATATAGCTTTGGGCGCGGCGCACAGGGACCTAAAGGCCAAAATCAATTCCGCTCCGCGACATTTCGATTCGCGACTTTCTCCAAGTGGGCCCGCTCATTTACACTACATTTTTCTCGGCACCTAAAGCAAAGTTTAAAAAGTATTTTCACTAAAGGTTGGCTTCTATCCAAGTGGCAAAGGAAGGCGAGCAGTCACTCAAGCCGTTTGTCATTTTTGTAACGCTGCACCTGTCACTAATGGTTGGCTTTCCATTTCCAGTTTGTAATGATTTGAAAAACTCCCCAACTTTGGGTCGTTCCATTTCCCAATGGAAAAGTCTATTTAATGTATGTAAAACCATTTGGAAAGGGTTGGTTGTAATTTCTGGGAGACTGTGGGAGAGAAACTCAGTTCTTCATTGTACATTTTGACAGACAAAATTAATGAAAGGCAGCGACTCTGGTTCATGAGATTCATGTGGTGTGAGTGTAGAAAATGTGTTCTCTTTATGTTTCATATGTATTTCGTTATGTTTCACAGTTCATTCATATTCATTTCCAGTGAAATTTTCTAAGTAAGATAAGGTAGAATTCATGTTTATTGCTCTCACTGTGGGAAAGTTTCACTTTATGTGTTCTTCTTCTGTTGAAAAGGATTCATGTGTTTATGCCCTTTTCACCCTCTTAAAAAATCTTTCCATTCCGCATTATTTCAAATTTAATTGCTAGACTTTCCGCATGTCTTGCCTCACGAAGTAATCTGTGCCTTTGTGTTAAATTCTCTGCTCATACTGTTCGTTGGTCCCATATATCCCAGAAACTCAGTCATTTATAAAAAATTGCTTCTTGTTTCCATATTTATTTACCTAGCCTAAAATCAATATTCACTGTAAGTCACCTCAGACCATATCGTTTATTTATTCACTAAGCGTGACACAGAGAGAGCCCTCTCCTGTTCTGGTAGGGCTAACTACCAGACTGAGCGTGGTTTGTGGTTACCCTGAATTTCGCCTTCCTTCAGCCTAAGGCAGATTTAGGTGCTAACACATAGTACACCCTTTGTTATATCTAGAAACAGTCTCATGCATTCTTGGCCAATAACAAAACCTTTGCAATTGTGCAATTGTTTTACTTACACCAAAATGACCTGATATAAGAGTAGTATATGCTTCTCGAATTATGTTAACTCTTTCAGTTTGTGGAATGCATAACTTTCCCAAATGATATAAGAGTTGGTCCTTTACATAATAATCCAATTCTTCTACTTGTTTGCCATGACTTAAAGTTGCATATACATCTTTAAAATCTACATCTTGAGCATATTGTTCAGTGTAACTATCATGCATTACTGAGTTATGCTTAAGTATAGTAGATGCATTTATGATTGGTTTTGACAATATATCTATAATCTTATTGTGTATGCCCTCCTTACATCTAATGAAAAGATGAAATTGTTGTAGAAAACCCATCCACCTATAATGTCTTGATTGCTGCAATTTAGTTTGTCAGTGAAAATATTGAAGTGGCTGATGATTTGTATGTATGATTGTTTCTTTGCCCATTAACTAATGTTTCCACTTTTTCACACTTTGTACTAATTCATACAATTCTTTATCATATGTGGGATAATTAACTACTGCAAAAGTAAATATCTCAGAATGATAGCATATGGGTTTTCTGTGTTGCATCAACACTACTCCCATGGCATAGTCACTGGAATCTGTCTCAATCTCAAATGGATGTTGAAGATCTAGCAATGCTAGTACTGGCGTTGTACTGATTTTCTCTTTTAAGGTGTCGAAAGCTTTCTGCTATTTTCCTCCCCACTGAAACACCTGTTTCAATCATGTTAAAGCATGTAATGGAGCTGCAATCAAAGAAAAGCTAGCAAGAAACTTTCTCTAGTATTGTGATATCCCTAGGAAACTCCTAACCTTTGTAGCAGATTTGGGTTTAGGCCAGTTCACAATGAATTCAACCTTAGAGGGATCTATTTAAAGATGTTTTGCCAAATTCACATTTTGGTAGTTTTACATAGAGAAATTCTCTTTTTAAAAGATCTAAAGTTTGCTTCACATGCTTTACATGGTCTTCCCATGTCTTACTAAAAACAAGAATGTCATCTAAATAAACAATTACAAAGTCATCAACAAATGGTCTGAGTACATCATTCATAACTCTAGTAAATGTAGCAGGAGCATTAGTTAAGCCAAAAGGCATAACCAACCATTCATAAAGTCCTTGTTTTGTCTTGAAAGCAATCTTCCATGCATCCTTTTTTGCAACTCTGACCTGATGATAACCACTTCGCAAGTCTAACTTAGAAAATTAAACTGCTTCTTTCAATTGATCTAATAAATCATCAATATGAGGAAGAGGATAACGATTCTTGATCGTTATTTTATTTAATGCTCTATAATCAATGCACATTCTCCACGAACCATCTTTCTTTCTCACCAGCAAAATTGGAGATCCACATGGTGATGTGCTTGGTCAAATAAACCCTTTATCGAGCAACTCCTATACTTGCTTCTTTATCTCTGTATTCTCTAAAGATGACAATCTGTACATTCCAATGTTATGTAATGGAGCATCCTGCTGCAAATAAATATCATGTACTATTTCTCTCTTGGGTGGTAGACCTTTAGGTTCTTGAAAAAGAACATCATACTCTAAAACAACTTTAACTAAATCAACTTTCTATTTAGAATCACAGCCTTCAAATGCATTGGATTTATCAGGATCCTTTGCCTTTACAATCATTAGTAAAAATTGCTTACTTGAATTCACTATTCTTCTCATCTGCCCTGAACTTATGAGAGAACAATTACCTTTGAGTTTATGAGCTCTTACAATATATTCTATTCCATATTTAGTGAGTTGATACTTATTCTCAGCTCTATAGAAAATATCTTTCCTATCATACAAGTATGGACTTCCCAAAACAATACCATATATATCCAATGGAACTATATCTAACTCAACCTCACCTACAAATGTTGATCCAATAGCAAACCTAAGTTTACATTGTCTCGTTACTTGTAGCTTTGTTTTATCACAGACCCAACCTAATGGATATGGCTTCTCATGAGGTTTTGTTTGTAATCCCAACTTCTTCACAATTGTTTCAAAAATCAGATTTACTTGTGATCCACTATTAAACAAAGTATCAATCTTATTGTGCTTGGAAATTACTCTAATATGAAAAAGCTCATTTCTTTCCCTCTCATTACTTTCATTATCAATAGATTGTGCAGAATTACTTGTGGATGCTTCAGAATCTTTACCTTTAATACTTGTGGCTATAATTGTTGTTTAATTGCCTGAATTTGATCCCAAGTCCTACTGAATAGCAGCATAATTCTTCTTCTTCTTCTTTCCACCGAACCTCTTAGGTCTCCATTATGGATGCAGAAACCAGCAGTGTGCCTCATCGTGTCCTTCTTTCTTGCAATGAGTGCATGGAGGTTTATCCTTCTTTACAGTGTTTGCTTTCCTCTCCTTCCATTTCAGTTTCTTCTTTTCCTTACTCTTGCTTACACAATATTTAGATGATCCCCCAACCTCTGGGTTTACATTCTTACCTCTAGCTTCTAGATGTGTGGCTTGAACTAATACATCATCTAAGCTAGTGGGATTAAACATGAGAATAGTATGCTTTAAATAGCTATGAAGACCACCTATATACTTCATTAAAGTCATAGGTGAGTCTAATGATATACCTAGAGTTAAAGCTCTCTTTTTGAATTCCTGAGTATAACTTTGTACACTTTGACCTTTCAACTAACGAAGAGTTTGCCAACTCATCATTGCCTACTACATGTAAGCTAAAGGATAGAATTGCTTCTTGATAGCAGAAACAAAATTATTCCAGGTAGAAATTATTTTACCATGTTTTTGCAGATCAACTTGTGTTTTGCCTTCCCACCATACTAGTGCAGTTCCTCCAAATCGAAGGCTAGCCAGCTAAATCTTCTTCCTTTCGGAATCAACGTTTTGTACCCTGCAATATACATCAATTTGTCTAATCCAATTATCCAGCTTTTCTGCATTGAGTTCTCCATCATAAATTGGAAAACCAAACTTCACATCTAATTTGATTAAGGAAGTTTTCTTCTTCTTCTTAGAAGAGATAGAAGAAGGTGATGATGGAGGAGATGGTGGAGGAGGAATTTCCCCTTTCCATTTACCTTCTGGAGGGGCAACTGGAAAAGGTTCCTCTGCTCCTTTGTTTGGTTTAGGTGTTGAAGTGCTTTCACCTCGACTCTTCTTAAATTCCAGATACATCTCTTCCACCATGGCTTGGAGTGCCTTAAAACCTTCCATAAAATGTGATTCTAATCCTAATGGAGTTTCTTTTTCCATTCTCCTATGAGAATAGACTCTTCCAATCTCTCGATTAGTCTCAACAAGTTCTCCTTCTCCTAGTCTAAGCTTTAATCTAGTTAGCATTCAAAATCCATCACAAGCTTGTCTTACCTTAACAAAACCAAATTCTCTGATACCACTTGATCTGAAAATGAGATCTTAAATCAATATTAAGGTATTACAGACTCATGTGTAGGGATTCCTATATTATTTAGTGCAACGGATCGAAAAGATTGCGAATAATATAGACAATGAACAGTTCTAAAACATAATAAACACACACATCAACATAACGAAATAATCAAGGAGTTCACCAGACTTCCTTGCTACGTCTCCTGGTCCAGATTTCAAGGTTGACCTCTATATGATGTCTTTAAGAGCAGAATATTACAAGTGTGAGCTCGAATAGAGTCTCAACACAACAGTGACAAAACAACAGGGATTTACTCGAAATCCTCGAGTCTAAAAGAGTGTACAGACTCTCCCTCTTGCTCTCTTCTCTGTCCTCCTGCTTTGGTTCTACCATTGGATGGATTTTAAGCTTATTGACCCTGTCTGTTCGCCTTCCTTCCTCGAGCTTTCGGGCTCCCGACCCCTGTCTGTTCATCTCCCTTTCCAATGTTAAAAAATCATTGTAAAACGCTTAAGGTATGGTGTCCAATTGTTTTCAAACAAAAAGGACCAGCGTGGGTGAAAATCCCAAACAATCGCTTCTCCGTTTACATAGAGAAATACACAGAAATACATAGGAAAAACACTTATTAGTGGACTTCAAATTTTATACGGCCGCACTTATAAACCCCGTCGAGTCTGCCTTGATTGCAATCGCAAGTCGAATCGGTTATGGGTAGATTAATACATGGGGAAATACAAAGAAATCCACAAAAACAAGACTTCATATATATCTAAATCCGACCTATAATCCTTATCGAGTCTAGTTCTATCGCATGTCGCATATTGCGGGTCTTTGTATTGTTTCCAATCCACTCACCGATCGTTGATCGCCGATATCAATGTATTGCATATCGGCCCTTGGCAATGCCATGGGCCATGGTCCATTCCCATATATTGTTGTGATGCAATCTCTGTCGTTGATCTGTGATCTTCAATCTGATGGATGACAGTCATTTCGGATAGCCCACTTGCATGGAGATTACTTGCCTGAAAAAGAGGTTTTCTCTCTCCTGTGGCATGCTACGTGTCGGCCAGTGTATGGAATCAGGAAAAGCCTCTCCAATACTGCTTATCGCCTGAAGCCGGCCCGAAATACCGCTTATCATGGAAATCAAACCCTTACATATTCAGACCAAAAACATAGGGGTAGACCCGGTAACTTGACCCAAATTGGTCCTGCTCCCACCTGTTCGCACTCAGGATCGAATAGAGGGATCCATCTCTTGAGCAATATTGGTGTGATATATATGTGCCAATATCACGATAGGACCCATGTTGTCTGTTCTTCTCTAGTGAAACTCAGCACGAACCATCCTCGGGCCAATGTGGTTACAGATGGGAGTTTCATAAGGATATGTTCCCAAATCTCCAAGACCCATTGGTGAAGTCTACTGGCAGTGTAGGCACACCATCAAATCCTTCCAACTAGCACTAGATTAGCTGTATCCAACACCTTCACCATATGCACATCAACCTCGAAGTTGAGCTCCAATTTCTTGTGTGTTTCCTTAACACACTTCTATTTTTTCCATGTCCGCAGAGCAGTAGGATGTTCCTGTAGAGGGTCTTGTGAACTCGAAGTATGTCGCTGAGATAAAGGGTTGTCAGTTCGGGGGTTAAATATATGGGAATCAAAGCACCCACATGGGGATGAAGAGAGGCCTAGAGTAGCCAAGGATTGAGGCAGAAGGGGATGTGTGACCGATTGCGTAGGAGTAATGAAAACAGAGGATTGTTCGACCGCATTAGGGTTAGTGGAAGGGGTAGTCAGATGAAGAATGTCCGCAGGGACGAAGTCAAAAGTAGGGGATAGGGTATGTAGGGAACAAGATAGGTTAGGGTTGCTAGTGAGAGGGGAGGGTAGTCGAGTCCCGACGAACCTAATGAAAAATCGGCAGACGAAATAGGGTGCGAGGAGGGTTCAGAGTTGTAATGGCTATGAGAGAAATCCTGCGGAGATGGAGAGACCGTGCCCATCGATTCGTTATCCATCCTCACCGGCGTATAATTCGGGCTAGTTCAAATGGACCCTTTGGGGTGTGGATCCTCCAAATAGTCAACCACGTTGACATCCATTGCTGACACTTTGCAGACAACCAACAACATCAGCGCAAGAAAGTAGGGAATCAGGTTGGCAACGTATGAGGTAAGGTTACGAGGTAGGTTGTTGACCATAGTGGTGTTCTCGGCGCAATGAAAGGCGAGAGCTACAGTTCTGTCTACAGCAAAATGTAGTGCCCTAGCCCTTCTCAGCTAGGGTTTCAGAGCAGAGAGACCATGCCAACTTCTTCCTAGATTCATAGGTCCAAAGTTCGAATGAGTCATCTTGTTATTTTATCATAAGTGTTTTTAAGGCTGTTTCGAATGGTAAAATTTTGAGCATATATATGAGAGATCAAGGGCACATCTGGTTAAAATTTTAGATCTTGGTTCATTACAATTTCAAAGATATATGATGTGGAAACATGTTAGAGATGAAAATACACTCAAATTAATATATACAGATGAAAGCACCGCCAACATGCACCTTTATTTCCACAACACATATACTACAAGATTAATAGGTAAAACTCCCCTGCCCCTGTAATAAAACTCCCCTTATGTTCATCTTTTCTTCTCCTTTTTATCATTATCCAAACTTAGTTTCCTCCTCATCATTGCATAACTTGAATTTGGCTTAAATAATTTATATAAATTTAATCCCATTAAGTCAATTATAAACTTATAATACTCTGGGAACATGAATCTTTATTAAAACAACATATCTTAGCAAAATATATTTATTGCAATTTTGTTGTTTACATAGATAATAAAATAAATCCATAATATGATGAAGCATTCTAACATTCCAGTGGATTTCTTTTCTAACAGGGTTTAAACAAAGTCCCAAGGGTTCATCTAGTACAAGTCATACGTATTGGGTTGTCTTATAGACTCTGGCCATTTTATATGGGGTTGAGGCTTTGTTTTTCTTAATTCTAATTAGGGAGAAGACAGATGGGAAATAATGGTTCCCAGACAAAGCTTTCCATACATGAAGTCTGCAGACAAACAAATCTTTAGCCAACATTTTTTTCCCATTTATAATCTATTAGTTCACGTAGCTTGGACATTTAGTTGCAGAAATTTGTTTATGGATGTTTCTCCTTTTTTCCATTTGGTTTTTCTGCTAAATGGGCATTTTATTGTGAGAATCATATCTCCCCTGATGAACACACATGTAAACTTGATTTCCCTTATAAATCATTATTTTTGTTTGAAAAAAAAGTATTCCAACTCAATGATGGAACCCCTCAATCTTAATCGTGAATGTGTAAGGAAGTTTATAACATGTCGTTGTCAAACATTTAGGAGAGTGGCAACTATGATAGTTCGATTACAGTGGTCATGAAATATGATGTAGCATACAAGATGCCTGTAGCGTATAAAATCACTCAAGGCATTGTTGAATCGCTGTTACCAGTGGAAAAGCAATTAATTTTCCAAACTACACAAATGACTGTAAAGCAGGGATGCCTCTAGAACTGTATTATGTATTATGCCTTCTCCCATATTTGTCAAATTCATGTTGCATCAACTGAAGTTGTGGTAATTCATGAATTTTTTTCAATAAGAAAAAACATAACGTCCTTCATTAAAATTAAAGAGGTGTTGTCATACATCAGGGGTGATCTAGTTCATCGCTTACATATTTATAACAAGGTGGGCTGCGGGGCAGCTAGTCCCTGCCCAGCCCGCAGCGTAAGAGCCCATCCACGGAGTTTCGTGCTCCAATAGCCCTGCAAATCCACCAAAGAAGATGCTTATTACTGCTCAGAACTACTTTCCGAGCATCCAGCCTCAGGCAGATGAATCCCCTACTTTTGCTGCAGCTTCTTCGTTGGAACACATGAATACCATTGAGTCTCCTGAGGGAGTGAGCAGTATGGAGACATACCAGTTGGCCCAAGGGGAGGACTTGAGTACATCGCCGCTTGCAGGGGAACAGGGCAAGTAGATCTCCAGTGCCAAGTTTCTATGTTGGAGTACCACTACTTTGAAAGGTCTACCAAAATGCATCAAACTGCTCGAATTGTCCACAGTCATGCGTGGTAGTTGACAGGCACCTTTCGTTACAGCGGGGTGCTCGCTGTACAACACCGTCTGCACCATCCAACGAGACATTAGTAATGGCAGTCTCTACCTAAAACAAAGGCCATTGTTTATAGTCTAAATGCTCAGGTAGTAGGCCATGTCATTGTATAGCGCTGTGTGGATGCTTTCAGGTTTCATGATATCACTAGACCGCTAGGAAAGCAATAGCAATATCGAAAGAGACCTGACGTCCAGCTGGAAGTGAGCCTTGAGGCTTCTAAGTTTCAACGTATGACTGGACCATTGGCAAAGCAATACAGAAAGTGACATAATCTCTGACCGGTCCAAGCTTCTAGACGGGTAACTAAATACTAACTAATAAACATCTTCTTATTTAAAATTTTCAAAATTATTTAAAAAAACTTATATTAATATTATTCTATTAATTTATAAAATTATCAGAATAAGCAGCGAGGTAATCAGGATTATATTAATATTATTCTATGAAATTATCAGAATAAGCAGCGAGGTAATCAGGATTATATTAATATATAAATTCGAGTGCGAATAAGTTTAATACCAATGAAGATATGAAATCATAAAATGACAATTTAACTAAAAAGATTTTATAAAAAGTAAAAATAAATGGCTGCCGTGGCACTTTATAATATTCTTTTTGAAAGTAACAAATATTCGAAGTCAAAGTGAAGCACGCCAACTAAAAAGAATACGCATCGTTCTTCTTTCGACAAAATAAATGAACGACTTGTCTAGCTGTCTCTTTTATGTCGTTGGTGTTCCGAGAGCACGATGGTGGGAATAAATTTATTAAATACTGGAAATTTAGCACTGCATCGTCTCCTTTCAGAGCTAGACAAGCACTGTCGTAGGCTCCGGCTGCGGTTTCTGCCAGTGAAAACGATGCACTGGTAGTGCTCTGTTGTTCTTGTTCTTCAATATCCCCCGATGCAGCTAAGGTTTCTGCCAACGAAAGCGATGCACTAACTGTTTCAGATGTTGCTTGTTTAGCTGCCTCTTTTATATCTTTGGGGTCCTGAGAACGCGATTGTGGCAATAACTTTCTTAAACGCGGAAAATTTCGCACTGCAGAGTTCCCTCTCAGAGCCAGGCAAGCAGCGTCGTACGCTCTGGCTGCCTGTTCTGCTCGACCAAAAGTACCCAGGCTGATCCGTTGACGGCCACCACATCGAATTTCAGACTTCCATTTTCCAGGCATTGCAGAACGCACACCCAATATTTTGTTACACCGTCCATTTCCTTCGTAAATGTATAGGCGGAGGTTTCCTTCACATAAATTTATTCAGATAGTTAACTATTATTTATAAGATTTCTGACCTGTCATTCCCCCATGGGGCCTACACCACAGTAAGTTGTTACATCGCACATTTTCTCCGCAAATATATTGCCAGGCTTCCTTTGTCACAAAAATGCATCACTGACCACTGTTGGATGCCTCGGCCGTCCGTTATAGAGATTTGGTGCTACACGACATGTTGGAAGTCTCCGCCGTCCAAATGGATAACAAAGAGGAATCTAAGTTGGTGAAAAATGTGTTAAGCAAACTTAGAAAAAGTGCACGCAGCAGCGTTGCTTGGACACTGAAACAAACCACCAGCTGCATGTATTACACGTGCCCGTCCACCCTGAAGAGCGCTATAGCCCACCGAAGGTATCGAACTCGTCCATTTCGCCAACCGAAGGTATCGAACTCTTCCATTTCGCCATTTCGCAACCTGCACTCCTCCAGTATTTCAACTCCGTCGCGCCCAGGTTTTCCTCTCCTCTGATTCACCGCCATCCTGCGAGCAGGGCGTGTAACTCGAACCCTTGCGCTTTGGGTTGTCATTGTACGGGTTTTCAAATCTGTAGGTTTTTTATTTTATTTTCTGAAACTGCCGTCGCAGCGGACCCGCTGTTTGTAGGAGATAGATCCTACTCTGTCATTTGCTTGCCGTGAAAGAAATCGAACTTTTAGCTTGGGTGCAAGAGCTTTTGCATTTTCTGTTTCAGGTTCGCAGGCTACTCGGAGCAGAAGACAGGTTATGACAGGTTATGATAATGCTGAAATTTTATTTTGGGATAAATTTCTGGCTTAATTTCCGGAACGAGTTGAAATAGCTAGGTTTTGCCATTATTAGGCTTTGCTGGATATTGGGCAAGTTGAATGTCGGTGGATGATTCCGGTCATGTTATTTTGGAGAAATCAAGACTCTGCATAATGCACAGCTCAGAGCAAAGGCTCAATTGATTCGGCGCTGTGCAGGGGTTTTGTTGTAAGGGACGGTGCAGAATCAAGGGTTAGAGTTTTCATTGTTGTGATCGACAGATTCTAGCGTTTTGTTAGGCTTGCTTATAGAAACCTCAATTAGCAGGTAAAAACCCATGTTTTGGCTTTGTTTTGTAGAATATTGTGATTCTCTGAGCCTTGGTCAGTTGTTCGCAGACCAATTAATCTGAAGTCCCAAAACTGTGTCATTTCAGAATAATCCAGGCGGAACATGTTGCAGAGATACGAACAATTGGAGCTCCGAATTGCCCTCTCTCGCAAGTAACTTCATTGCCTTCGCAGCAAATTTTCTTCCATACCTTGTTTTTTTTATGTTGTATGGGTGACAAATTTTAAAAATATAGGTTAAATTGCTGCGTCGAAATTTCACAATTCCAGGAGAGATTTGTTATTTTCTAGGAACAATTCGGCAGTTTCATGTCAATTTTCTGGTTCGACGAAGATAGGAAACAATTTCGTTTATTTGCCGCTAAAATGTATATATTGAAGTCGCTTAGGGTTAATGTTTTAATTCTTTAGAGACACCTGTTGTAGTTCAGGGCTAAATATCTCTTATAGAGACAAGTTTCCGTAGCTTTACTTCAATTTTCTTTTTCAGAGACAACTGGCATTAGCGTAGTTTCTGTGTTTTAGATAATTTTAGTGTTTACAGATCATTTTTTAATACTTGTTTTCATGCTTCGACTTGAATTTCAATGCATGTGGTAACTATTGTATTAACGAAGGTTTGAAACGATACAACGTGTAATATCACAGCTTGGTTACATTCTTCTTCCGAATCAACTGCCAAATTCACTTGCCTTTCCATGACTAGGATATGGGCTTGGACTTTTACTGGGTTTGATTTTGCTATTTTACCTTTCAATGCTATATAAATGAGCAAAATTTGCCTATCTGGTGTCTAATGGTTAGGGATTATATTGGGTAACAAGAAGCGGGATGAAGAGGGAAGATATTTGAAGAAGATGAAATTGAGCACCCTGTCCATGTTAATATTTCACCACTTCTTCACTGGGATTGAAGTTGCTCGACCAAGCAATGGTGGGGAACCTAAGTTGTTCAACCTAATGGATTAACATGGCCAAATGGGTGGTGAAATGCTAGAGATAGAACGAATGCTTTCCAGATGGAGAATGGAAAGATTCAATTTCTTCAATTTCATTTTTTTTTTCTTTTTTGTTAATACTATATTGTTTATTTTTATTGTTATGATAAAATGTCATGTGACTGAAGGTTTCAATGCTTGTTGGAACTGTTGTATTAATGAAGGATCGAAACTATACAAGAATGCGTAATATCACAGCTTTGTTACATTCTTCTTCTGAATCAACTGCCAAGTCCAGTTGCCTTTCCATGAATAGGATATGAGCTTGAACTTTCACTGGCATATAGGCGAGATCTTTTTATATTGGTACAATCTTTAAGACTGAGTGATCAAAAAATATAGATATACAATTTGTAGTATTACCATGTCGTTAACTTGAAATTTGTTTTATATTTTTGGGTTGCTAACTTCTTGATTTGTTTTATATTTTAGGACATCTCAAGGCTTGGAAGATATATATCATGTTGTTAACCTGAAATTTGTTTTTATGTTTTAGCCTTTAGGGTTGCTAGCTTCCTGATTTGTTTTATATTTTAGGACATATACAGGCTTGGAAGATATATATATATATATATATATATGGTTTGTTCAAGTCATTTGTTACACTTGAATTATAATAATGCTAAGTTGAAAATGGAGTTCATAATATTGTATTTGGTAAGCAATGCACTTCCTTTCCAGGAAAACAACAAAAAATTAATCATTGTTCAGAATATGGGTAGTGTATGTGATCTTGATTTTAGAGATTACTGTAGTGATTTGTTGACATTATTGTCCTAATTTGAATTGCTTCAGATGGGTAACAAGGGTGCGTTCATAAGGTTCAAGGCCCCAGAACTCAAGCCAGAAATTATCTCATTTTCTGCTGTGGTGAGCAAATGTTTCCACTATGTACTATTTAGATTCTTCAATATGAATTTTATTATCTACTGTTGCTGGTGTTGAGAATCTTTAGCTGCATTTTGAGCTTGTCTTGTAATTGTTTCTTTGTTCAATAGGCATGTAAAATCTGACGACCTGGTTTTCAAGCGGTTAAATGATATTATTCAAGGTTTTAATGCCCTTTTTTTCTTAGATGCAAATATTTCTTTGGACTGTTAGAAATCTATTTCACTGTTAGTACAATTTGTCTGAGGAAAGGCAGAACAAGATAATACCTTACATTGCATTTGTGCAGGAGTTGAGCAGATCTTGACTCTGTCGAACGCTGTCGAACGCCGTCTGACTACCTGGACCTGAAAACACAGCAACAGCAACATCAATGAAACTGCAGAGGCACAAACACAGCAACAGCAACATCAATGAAACGAAGATTACCAGTCTGGCAAACGCAGGCGTGGTGATAGCTGCTCCGTTTGTAGATGCCGCAGAGCCAATTCCCATCTTCAGGCGACCAGGTTGAACAAGCACCCCGCACCTTGGGGAGTATAAGAGGAAAGTTGGTGGCAGGCGTAGGCGTGCATGTATGGCAGATGGCAGGCGTGGAGGTGTGGAGGTGGAGGTGTGGAGGGACATAACGTAACCTAGGCTAAGCGGCGATATCCTTAATGTTAACCCAGTTAACATTTAATGTTAACGAACTAATGCTATCTCGAAGATAGCATTACTTCAAACCTGTACCAATTAGCGAAAGATTTTGTAAAATTTTCCTAAGTTATGCCTCGTACTGAGGCCAAATAAGACGACCTTTCCATCCGTTGGCTGCGTGTATCGGCAAACATAAAATTTAATAAAATATATCCGCAAACTTTGGTTTAACGTGAAATATGTTTATGGATTTCTGTGGATTTCTGTGCCAAACTAATGCTATCGGTGAAAACCGATTACTATAGTCCCTGCCAGCCCGAAGGGCAGGGACTAAAAAGCATTGGTACTCAATTTCAACCTCGATATCATCAAATTCTCTCCGAATCATACGAGTGAAATAGATTTCATCACCGTATGGAATTGCTGGAATTGCAAACAGTTCCGAGAAAGAATACTTGTTTATGAAGCAAGACTGGATTCAAAGAAACAGTGGATTCTGTAATGACTAACACTTTTGTTTGCCCTTTAAACTTTCGATGCTAAATTCTGCATGGAAAAAAAAGAAAGAAGAAGCTAAAACTACAACTTCAACAAGTAGCATTAATATATTGTTTGTTTAATAATCGATTTAGATATATCGTAATTAAGTCGATAAATATTTAACAGTAATATGTTAGAATACTTTTAGAAAATAAACCAGTCCAGATTTATTTTAGCTCCAGATTTATTAAGGGCGGAGAGGGATCAAGTGTCTGGAATTGTAAATTTACTTGATAGATCGAGAATTAAAAAGGATTTCAGTCATAAAGGCCCACAAAAAATATGTTGAATATATAATTAATGTGCTCAATTTAAATATTTCAAATATCTCTAAGATTATGTATTATGAGAATACATCACTACTACATAGTACATAGAGGGGGTGTTTTAAGACAATTTTTTAGCAAATTGTTTTAACTTGAGACAAAAAAACTTGTAAATTGTCTTTAAGCTAGTGTCTGAAATTATTGTTTTCAAAACTTGTCTCTATAAACACAATATAGAAGACAAATATTATTGTCTCTTAAGAGGAAATTCAATTTTGCCTCTTAAGAGACAAATCATTATTGGCTTAAAAAATTGTCTCTATAAAGACAATATAGAAGACAAGTATTATTGTCTCTTATGAGATAATTCTTTTTTGTCTCTCAAGAGACAAATCCTAGTTATTGTCTTTATAGAGACATTTGTCTTTAATCCCACTTACTGTCTCTCTAAAAAATTCTCTTTAGCAACAAAACGTAAAATGCAAATCTTTTTGTTTTCTCTGTGATTAATTCATGTTAGGGCATGGAATCGAACCACCAACCTCCTTCTTGCAAGGCAAATGCTCTTCAGTTGAGCTAATACCATTTAAATAAATGTATTATCTCAACCAGAAAAGATAAAAACCAATGAGAAAAAAGTATTTTCATATTAGTAAAAAAAAATATGTTACATGTTACTACATGATAAATTTGAGACAGAAGAAAATATTGTACATGGTACTCACTCTGAGGTAGTTAGTGGGCTTAATTTCAGAATATTTATTTGTCAACTCATGGTAGATAATCTTATGTTATAGCATGTAGAAGAAATTTATGTTCATGGCAAAAAACTTTTCATAGTAAAGGGCATAAGCAAAACAATAGTGTAGACAATGCTCTTCAAATCATACAGAAAGTAGAAAAGTGTGAGGGAATTAACCCATAGGTAATATTTGTTGTGCAGTTAAGATATAAAGGTACTTTTTACATTGAAAATGTAAATATGGAAACACATACAATAAAATATGGAGAAGCTTAATGATAGAAACTTTGAGACATGAGAAGTAAAACTGCAACTACAATTGATTAGCATCAATGTATTGGTTGTTTTAAGGAAATTTTCAGACATGGCAATAAAACTATAACTACATTTGATTAGCATATGTCTCGAAGTAAAATTGCAACTACATTTGATTAACATCAATTATGGGTATATGTGAGGGCGTCAGGTACTATATGCTCGCTTGTTCTGAAATCTGAGAAATAGAATCCTCGATTAAGGGGAGAAAATGCTACAGATTATCCTTAGAATGATTAAATAATACCAAAAGGTTGGGACCAAGTTATAATGAAGATAGATTTTAACAAGTTGATGAATCATGTAGTTGAAAAGGATTTCTAATTAATTAGTGAATACAATGATTGGAACTCATATATCTTATAAGATCGATTTCCTTTTATATGGTCATCAATTATCAATTATTTTAAGGAAGAAGAAGATATTAATATATAGGTATAAAAAGGAAGAAGGAGACTCCATCACATTAAGAGATGATAATGAAAGAAAATGATGATAAAGATATGCAAGAGAAAACAAAATGACTTAAAAATATCAATTAGATGAAAAAATATGGTGATAGTCATAATTATGTAGCCACAAAGACAATGACATGATCAAAGAAGTTGTTTTCCAACAGAACAATGTAGCAACAAAGAGAATGATGAAAGAAGCTAATGAAAGAGAACGATGCAACAATAAAGAGAATTAAGATAGAAAATGATGAGAGAAAGAATGATGTAGCAACAAAGCGAGAAAATGATTTAGTAGTTAAGAGAGTGGTACAGTGAAAGAAGATAATAGAAAAAATGATGTGGTGACATGGTAAAATGAATGATTAAGATACAAAGACAACATCCATATATTTTGTTAACCTACAAGGGAATAAAGAAGAAAAAATAGGAGCAAGGTAATAATAATATCATGCAGATGTAAATGCAATTAATCCATAGAAATACATCTCTAAGAAGCATGATGGTCATACTTAATATTTTTTTTTGGATTATGGAAAGGAAAATGTGTTAACCCAATGTATGTTTAAAGGCTAGATTGGCCTAAATGGGAGTTTGTAATTGTAAGTACTTGAATCACTGATATTGTAAGTCCAATAAAAGCATATATGCTCCCAAAGTATATTATGTTCAAAATTTCATGCTACCTTTGAAATCACTTTGTAAAATCTTGAAGGCTCATGGTTGAAACCACCAGTGCTTGTTGTAGGAAGAAACAACATAAATCACATAATGTGATGTGCTTCTTTTCATATGTACAAACCATAGAAGTCACTTGATGTGATGTGTTCTTTGTGGTTAGAAGAAAGCACTCGACCTCTCAAGGATTGTGACAGTTAAGTGTAAGCTATTGCAAAAAATGATAGGTGTAATAATTATGTGTTAATAAAAAAAACGAGATGATTGATCTTGTTGTATGGGTAGTCAAATTGTTTATTTTTTGCTACGTACAAGATGATAAAAATTTAAGAAGAACATGGATAAAGAATCTAGAAAGTCCAAAGATCATAGAATACCCAAGATAAACTCCAACACCAGTGAAAACAAAGAGAATTAAAAATGAAGAAGAAGAAGAGACCAGTTCAAAAAGAGGCTAATAATGTATATTGAAAACACATATACTCATTAAGGGGAAGTATCTTAAAGTAACTCCTACTTTCCAGTATCTGACAGTGAATCCTACTTGGCATATATTAAGTGAGGAAAGTTAAAAATAAACATTTGGTTTAGTTATAAAATTCATTAAAATAATTAAATCATTAAACTCACCAATTACTATACATGAGACCATTTACACTCAATGAGATGATATAATATATTCTTTTGTTAGGAGTTTATTACTCCCTGTGTTCTTGCTTCATATTTATTTGTACATTATAAGCTATTAATTCCAATATATTTCCACATAACTTAGTGTTTAATTGGAACAAGATTTTTTTTTTTATTAAAACCATTCGAGAACTTGAATGACTTGCACATCCTCACAAGAAAACCCTTTTCATTGATATTCACATGAAAGAGTTTTCATATACTTCTTAGTCTTTATTCGTCTATGCTAATTAAATTTAATTGTAACCCATAATTCTTAGTTGGTTTCTATTATCATTAGCACCAAAAACTTGTTGAACAATAATGTAGCCAAAATGTTAAGAATACGTTGACAGTACTAGACTCGCCAACATGTTAGGGGATCTCCCTGGTAAAAATTCCTAACTAGACATCAAACCGTTTGGAGTAGGAGCCCCAACATTGGGTAGTAAAGTTATGCCTTAACTAGGATAGCACGCAGAGGTAAGCAAGCTATCCTTGTCGCAGACAAGTGTGAGGCCTTACAGTGAGTAATGAAAGAAATATGTGGAGGTTCTAACACATGAAGGGGGGAAATAAATGTGCCCCTTAGAAGCCTGTAATAGTACGTAGCCTAAAAGGAACACATGAGCTGAATGACATCACAAACTAGAAAGAAGAATAGTTGACAATCCAATGTGATGCGTTAAATGAACAACATGCTTCAATAAGATTCATACAATCACATACAGAATAGTCCATACATCAATGGGTAAGTAAAACTACATACGTTGCTAAAGTAACCAGAATAATTGAACTACAATAATAACATATGCATGAAATGTGTCGGCTTTGTTATATTATATAAAGTGAAAGTTCCATCTATACATACAACCATGACATCCACTACCCCAATAGTGGAACTTTACAGTCAAAACCACCTACTCCTCCAAAGATATGTACTCATCTTGCACTGTGGGGAAGCCAAGGCTCATCACAATACTCTCCAAGCCCTCTCTAAGAAATGCCTAGCAAAAGCTTAGCTCGCAAAAGCCTTGTTCTATGAGTTATGAGGTTCTATTCATAACAAAGGGTGGGGTGATGCTTGATATTCCCATTTTCCAATCTTGGACTACCCTCATGACTCTTTACATTACATATTATTATTTTTATTCCACTAATGACACTTGATATTTCACTTTACATCATGTTTACAATAATGGTAAAATTTCCACATATGCCCATGTGGGGCGAAATTGGCTTGAGTCAACCAGACAAGAAAACACTAAGACTCATAAAAATATGGAAAGGCCAACTCATCAACCTTATCTCCATGATCCTCGATGATGAATTGATATTGTGCTTGATAGTGTGCAATGGTGTCCATGTACTCTTTGATGAAGTCATTTTAGAAGCGAACGCTTGCCTCCATTTATTTTGGGTATACTATTTTGGAACCTTGGTCAAACTCATCCTGTAACATGTGTAGCTTAGCTTGATCATGGTCAGATTGGCAATATACATCCACATGTTATCTGCGCTAGTAGCCATGAGCCTCAACTGATCGAAGTACGTGTCAAGCTCCAGTCTGACTTAGTTCTCCTATTTGAACTTAGTGAGAATACCAATCGACGGGGTGCCATACTTCCTCACCACCACATCCAAACTCTTGTACAACCGTGAATACGAAGCCTCGATACGAGTGATGAGCAATGAGAGTTCCTCATAGTTCCAGATCTGACTTCGGATACATGCTTTGTCCTACTCCACCTGTGGCTTCATAACCTTGTGCAAGTGAAGAAAGTCTCCCTTATACCTCATCATCCATGTTTGTATATGATCAACTGTGGCATGTATGTCTACAAGTGTTTGTGCTATCTTGGTGCTGGGTGACGAACGAGTCATACAATGTCAAGAGCTTATACTATAGCAAGTATGGGCATCTTCATCTCTACTCTGGCAGATCATGTTGATTGTTCCTCTCTCTCCTTGGCCACTTGAAATTCCTTAGCCATGCACTCCTTTTCTGCTATCAATGACCTAACAATCGAGTGGTGGCTTCGTCATAAGCATTTGTAGAACTGATCAAGGTCACTGGATGTCTACGTACATCCGACATAATCACCTACTCTTCCAAGTGTGCAGGTGATGCGTGCTCATCTAGGGTGTGCACTCTAGGTACTTGTACAACTCTTTGATATGACTCATCAAAGGTTATGTTGTACATCTATGTTCCTAGATGGTCCCCAAGGAGGATGGTATCCCGTTGTTCACTTAGGACTTGCTCTGCTGTTGGAGCTGGTGAAGCCTGTGGAGTGACCTCGACTATTGTTGCCATGAGGTAGGAATCTTGATCCTGTAACAGCTGCTCCACCTCCATATCCATCTCTTCTATTATTTTTTCATCCTATAGATCAATTTCATGTTCCTACGACTACTCACCTTGTTCCTCACCTGCTGTTGGTTCATACTATTCAACCTCTATTGGTACAGTTTGTGTTGTTTGCACGCCTTGCACTTTCTCTTGTTCTGGTTCCTATTCCTATTGATGTTCATGCTCATGTTTCAATTCCTTCTCTCTTCTACACAAATCTTATTCTTCCATGAGCTTCTGTTGGACTTCCTACAACATCCTCTCAGTATCTTCTAGCCTTTTATTTTCTCTCTTTCTTTGCAGAATCCTCCTGTCACGATGTCACCTCTTCGAGTCTATATCCAAAGCTACCTTTTACACAAGTGGGTCTTCCTTAAACTTGTAGCTTTGCTCCATCTCTGTGCCTTCAACAATTTTCCTCTTTACTTTGTGTTGCACATGTTCTCTGCTTACTGCTATTGTTTTTACTGCTCCCTGTAGTGTTGTTGCTTGGAGGGTTGCTAGCCACTCCACTACAATGTTGACCAGTTCATTAAGCATAGAGGAGTTGTAGCAATATGTTCATTGGTCTTCCTCTAGCCAATGACATGCCCTGTGGTTCCAAGGGTAGTACAGTCTCGCATATGGTACCTGCATAAACCATGTGGGTCGTACGGGTTGAAACTCTTGGTGTCGAACTTAAACTTCTTGAAGTCTTCCACTGTGGCGTGTTCTTCTTTCAAACTCCCAACTGCATACAACCCAATTCACATAGGAAGCATGGGCCATGGTGATTCTTCTTCCCGTGGAATCCAGCTGACAACCATACTGAGATGTCATATGTAACCTCCTACATACCAACTTGTCTGTGGTGAACCTTGGCAAAAAGAGCAAATATTTCTCCACATTGTACATTCTAATGAAGGTTCCCTCTAGTGAAGCATACCAATCTGCAATTTTTACCAATACCTCCATTGCTTCTTGGGGCATGTAGGGTGGATCTTATTAAACAATCATCGTGTACAAAGGGGTGATGAATTGGTCACGTATTCTAGCCATGACTTCTTGGAAGCTACAATCTAATAGAAAATCACAATATATGTTCACATAACTTTATGAAGGTGTCAATTCCCAACCCATGTCACAGAACTATTGACGGGCACATATTGCATTAAGCAAGTATGCAAACATGAAGAAGTTTTCTTGTTTGTATTTGGGTGGACTTCGAACATTGGAAAAATGTAGCTTAAATTGGAGAGCCAACGTGTTGGATCAGTTGAATGGTTTTCCTTCATTTTCCAGTTGATCCAACATAACAACCCAAGTTTGCGGGAAGGTCTTTTTACTCCCTTAGCCATACATGTAGCATGCGAAGATGACCAAGAACTTATATGCCTTCCTGAGTATCTTTGTCTTGTATATCTCGTTGGGCACCATCCTGAACTTTATTGGCTCCTTTATTCAACACTTCAAGATATCTCCTGTGTTCATGCTACCCTTGGGAGTGTAAAACAATGCATCCATGTTGATCATTGGGAATGGAAAATGATATATCTCTTGGTATATTCAGGGAGAACTGAAATGCCCTTGTTTTGAATAATGAAAAAGGTTGCGACTTTTTAGTCGATATGTTAGTGAGTTTGGTAATACTCCTGATAATCCTCAGTCTTGATGGAAGGAAGCCTTATTCCACTAACACTTCTCATTTCCATTGTCTTAGGATTAGTATGTGAGATAATATAGTGGATCAGATATGCGTAAGGGAACAATGGAAACCTCCATGCAACCTTATATAGCCCGTACTTATGGATGTTCACATAGACATGTATATCCTCCAGATTCTCCTTAAAGATACCTAAAAATATGGTTTTGATGTCTTTCCATGTTACCTTGACATCCTTCTCGATGAATGGGTGTGTGTCTGTATACATGGACAAGCTCATTGACCCCTGTTCAACCACATCCTCTGTTCTTCTCTCAACTGTGCCTTTTTATCCTACTTTCCCGAAAGCCATTGTACTTATAATGTTGAGAGACCAATGAAAAAATATGATATCTAGAGACAAAGAAACACTTGGGGCAAGAAAAAATCAGTTGAAACCAAAAGCAACTTGAGGACTGACATGCAACACACCTAGTTGACTTCTTAGGAAAGTTGTGCAGTTTTGTCTCAGAGAGGTTGGGAGACTGATAGATGAAACTATGCAGAGCGTGATCCAGACTACGAGTGAGATTACTAATTATTGAAACTACGTAGAGCACAATCTATCTTGGCCTGTTGAGGACTAGAACTATGTAATGCATAGTTTTAGTCAGAGTGGCTGCTTCTTGGGAAAAATTCTCTATGCAATCTTGGGGGACAACTGGGCATTGTCTCCTAAAACATCACAGAGTGCACCCTGGGAAGCCAATGGGAGGTAAGCTAAGAAAAATTCCTGGGAGAAAGGCAGAGCCTTCCATCCTTGAAATGCCAAGTGCAAGCCAGATAATGCAATGTTCGGGTCAAGGCAGCTTAGACTAGCTGACGCGTGATTGAAAATCACTAAGGACTGAATGCATGTGAAAAAATGGTGTAGATTTAAGTGAAATAAACATGCGTGTAATTCAACTAAGTGAAAAAATCAAGAAATCGACAAAACTAAGAGGCTCAAGAAGTAAGTCATCAAAATGTCGACTTTGAGTGCAGAAACAATGTTATGCATGTGAGAGTAATGAAAGTTAATGTAAAAAATTATACAACACTTCTACAGGCTAAAATACATTGAAACACCAAAGGTCGTTCACTAAAATCAAGGAAACAACACTCATATAAGCCAAAAACTTTAAAGTGACAAAAAAAGTGGTAAAAGGCAAGAATAGCAAAACTTACCTAGAAAGGTTGCGGCGACTATGCCGAAGGTTCATAGATATCTCAAGAATTCCAGAGATCCAAGATCTAATGTGAAGAATGAGCTTTGAGTTTTTGATTAAATAGATTTGGCGAAATTAAGGTTTATGATGCACATGCCACAAATCTAGGAGAAACCGATACCTGGCAGAAAGTTTGTAAAAATGATTTTACATGTAACTCATGTTGCTAAAAATAGATCCGTAAAATCTAGGGATATTTTTTCGATTTTTTTCTTTTTTTCCTTTTCAAGAAAAGATTCCCGAAATGTAAAGAAGGATTGCACATTCTGGATGGAACTGGACAACCTTCCAGCACATGTGACAGACAATTAGTGAGGGAGATCTTCTGCATTGTTTCTGGACTGAGCGGCCTTGGTTGACTGACCAGCCCTACAAAATTTTCCAAAGAAGTGATGTTGCGCCACACTTCACATTTCTGGGAGGTAATGTATTTGGCCAGAGCTGTGCAATTCTAGATAACAATGTAGATGACCTAGCTTCTTTGCACATTTCTGGAAGAGAGTGCAACTAGGTTAGTTTCTACGCAATTCCTGGAGGCAGTACAACTGACTCGAACTACCAAAATTTCTAGAGTAGTGCTGGCTGGCCTACTCTACACAATTCCCAAAGTCATGCTCCCTATCCTTCTCTACGCAATTTCTAAGTGTAGGGCAACTGCTGGGCTGCTTTGTGCATTTCTGGAGAGAAAGACAAGCTACTCTCTAGATTTGCAGAGTTTTGCCCAATAGTCGGTTTGACTGGGTGTGAACCAAATGTTGGTGTGCTTATGCTTGACTGATGGAATAAGTGAGTTGTACATAAGCAATGAATAACTAATTCCTATAATAGTGGCCTACCAATGAGGCACTAATAATACATGGGTCCCAAAAGAGCAATTAATAATTTATAAAATCAAGGCCAAATATGTCACTAAGTTAAAAGTAAAAACTATGACAAAGCTTATCAATCATTTCATTTTTTTGAAAGCACAGCCCATGGAATTAGAATAGTTAAAGAGACAGTTCATTTTCGAGGACTATAAAGCAACCAATTAATGATGCACAATGAAGGCTAAGTAGAATTATTCTTTAGTTTAAGTAATTATTCACTGCCAATTTGGAAAATAGCATGTACATGTTGAATTAATCTCTTAATTATCAGATTAGCTTAACTAATTGCATGCACAAGTTGAATTGTTGGCCATAGAAGAAAATTAAATGTTACACCCTCTAAATGGGTGCTTTGAGGGCCAATTTGCACCATGAATTGAATTATGGAGGCAATAAGGATCTACATGCTACATTGGTGAGTTGTATGTTGTGTTACACCCTATGACTCTGTGTTGAGGAGGATAGGGTTGTGTGAATATTTTCAGTTGGAAGTCATTTTCATATTAGAGCTTCTACTCTTTATCGAAAATAAAGACTCAACATAAATGCCTTGACAATTTTATTCAACAAACGACAATTTATATAGAAAATCTGTTGTATAATCTATACTGAATTCACTTGAAGTCACCGTTTCCAGTTGATTTACTAACAATCTAGAACTTTTACTACATAGACTACTGAATTTTGTCGTGATTTTTATTTTGACACCTACCCTTAATCACGACCTACTTGTTAACTTGCTTGTTGGTCTATGTCTCAGCTAGTCTTACAAACATGACTCACATATTTTGTTTTGACTTTCTTATCTACAATATGTTGGCAAAACCTTTTTTTGAACTTGTTGCTCGAAACTTATTTATTTTTCTTCTCATTTCAAGTCTTGAATACTTGATATGGATCCTTGTTTCAAATAGGATGATACCAATTCATTTCAACATTTTCAGCAAATTTACTTCCATCATCAAATGTTCTTAAGTCTTGTTCAATCGACTGATTTCAATAAGAATTGTTAGTTCCCTTGAAAACACGCTTGTGTCCTTCTCGTATTTGATGTTCTTTCAATCTCGTCTTGTCTTGGTCATGACTTTGGTCATCATCTATATCTTCAACAAATTCCTCACTCAACTTGTTACACATTTTTTCATAATCAGCTGGCAACTCTTCAATTTGCAAGATGATGTGGAATATATTGCAACACCTGATATTCACGGTCATCAATAAAATCATTCAATTTATTGAATAATTCTTTTGACTCAAAAAAACTACCTGAATCAAAAGTATTACTCGACCCTAAAATACTTATGAATGGATTCTTTGAAAAGAGATCATAAAAAATACCATTGTAAGAAATGCTCAAAAAAATATTTATCCCACTCATTGAACTCATTGGCCAAGACTATGCCCTAGAATTGGCACTACAACTTCCCTTAACATTCATTGGGGGTGACAATTTCACAATAAAACTTTTAAAAAACACCTTCACCTTAATCAACAAACTAACAACAACCAATACATAGGTTTAACAAACTAACAACAACCAACACATAGGTTTAAATCGTCTTGCACAACCTTCAACACATAAGCCAACAAAGAGGGTTCAACAAACACCACTAAACAATTATCCAACTCTCAGTCCACAACTTTCAACAAGACTCCATAAGAAATTATAATTACTCCGAACAAAAGCCCAAAAATAATCACAAAATAACTTAAAAAAAACACTTAATACATATGTATTAGTGCCTTCGTAGTGCACCACTTTATGTTCGCAACCTCTCTTCAAAGTGGCTCACCATAACGTACATAGCATCAATAGTTGCACCAGAAGAGACCCTCAAATACAATGCCTTGACGATTGCATGTTAAATGTAGTGAAAGCACATTGGGAAACTCTGACTAGCTCCACATGTGCTCGACTCAAGCAAATCTGCATGATTAATATTGCAAACCATTTATTTCCATGACAGCTATTTAATCATTTTAATTTTTTAACCTTAAAATTTAATAAACTTGAGCTTAAAATATATACTTATTTTAAGGAAAACTTATATTAAGTTGAATAATTAATATATAACATTATCTACATAATTCAAATTACTAATTTTTATAATTAGGTAAAAAATATTATGCATTTTCAATTATACCAATAAATAAATTATATCATATATTAAAAGATGGAATCATATCTTTCTAATTCACATGGAAGATGTTAGCCTATTTTGGACATGTCTTTATCAGAATTGATGAGATGAATTGATGCGATTTTAAATATTAATTAGCTTGTATCTAATAATCAATGTATATTTTTTCACATTTAATTAATGTTATTATAAAATTATTGTATAAATTATCTAAAAATAAACCACATTGTGGGAATACATATTTACTTTGTCACAATTATTTAACATAAATATTAACAAATAAATTATATTATTTAAATAGGTTAGTTTGAAAGAGAGGTGATAAGGAAGAGGAAATAGATTCTCCATTTCTTATCCACGTCCTTATGTTCCCGATGAAGAGTTGGAGTGTAACACAAATTCTGCCCTCAACCGCATATCCATTTTTATCCACAACCTTATGTTCGTAATGAAGAGTTGGAGTGAGACACAAATTCTGCCATCAAGAGGGAGTTAGACACATGGAGGAAAACGAAAATGATAAAGAAGCCTTGATAATGATAGCTAAGATTCCAAAGCACCAGGACATACAAAACATTGAACATCCTCTACTCTTAGATGAAAGCCTTTTTATGCAGAAATTGTGCCTACCCCAAATCTGAGTGCCTCACAGCTCGCAATGGAATATATAATCAACCAATTTGACATCTTAAGATTATAAGCGGGTATTTTAACATGCCACTTTTTGTTTTGGAACATAATATAAATTTTGAAAAGATCTGACTGAAATTAAATATGAATTTTAATAAAATTTTGAAAAAATCTGGCAGAAATAAAATACAAATTTTAATAAAATCTTGCCTAAATTTCTGAAAATCTGAGTTGCACTCCTTTCCAAATTGTGAGCTCGTTAGAAAACGCGGATTATAAGTGCTCTTTTTTATATGTTCAAACGGTTCAAGAAGAGGGAAGAAAATCTTGGACTTCTTGGGCATCGTCAGCGGTGATGTCATTTGCTTTGTCCCGAAGTGAATGGCCCACAACATTCAAAATGGCTCCGACGACAGTAGACACGGTGTTAGGATTAGAATGCATGCTCACCTTTCCATTCGATAATTGGAATTCACGTCTCAAAAAGCTGTACTGACAATCGTGTCCACTATGCTCGAGATTGCCACTATACCCTGAAGAAACTGTGAGTGTTGGAATATATTATTCTCCTGGGGCCCGAAAGATTGAAAATATTGATCTATCTTTCGGAGTCAAATTATTGGTTTTGCAGTAGTCTATAACGCGACTTTTTGAAAGCCTTTCTGGCGGATTTTTCCAGTCAAAATCCGGCAACAATTCATTGGAATCCCAAGTTTGATAGCTAGTTTCTGCACAATCAATGGCTCCCAGGGGTTTTTCAGGGCGCTGAATACAAATATGCAGTTAAAAAACCATTTTAACTGCTAAAAATCAAGATTTAACCTCATTTCTTCCGCCGGATTCCGTCACCGGAATCTCCAAAAAGTCACATTATAGACAACTCCATTGGTTTTTGTTCCTCTTATTATGGCTGGTAATCAATCTTTAAAGCTTTCTTTTCCCGAAAGAGTATTTTTGTTAAGAGTTCAGATGCTCAGACCGTCCACAACGCTAAAAAGCTTGATTTTCTTAAGATGTATTTTAACCATAATTAAACGTTTTTATTTTGTTTTTAAGGAATCAAATGATTAAAATTGTACATGAAATTGCGAATTTCCACTATTTAGAATGTGTTTTAAGTATGTTTTGCAAGGAAATTGTTAGCCTTTTGCTCATAACAAGTATTCGTCTTTCATGATTGACATGTTTACATGCTAAATATGTCATGCTCTGCAGGCTGCAATGTTCCATATTTGATACTCAAGCCAAAGAAGTGTCCATGAGAGTCTGCCAGCCTAAGTGCCTCCGTTGTATTTCAATTTTGAGGAGTTATTCCATTTTTGAAGAATTTTCAATTAAAGGGAGGTCCAAACAACTTAATCTTGGTCTCTCTAGGTTTCAATTTCCTGTTGTAGAGTATAGAGAATCATTGTCTGTCCAAACAACTTAATCTGGATAGATTCTTAGATAGGTAGAGAAGCAAGGGTGTTCAATAGTCTAATCTGAGCCCCTGGATGGAATAACTATAGATGTAGGTAGGAGGACAGTAAATAAAAGAAAAAAGTTGAAAAGATGGGTTTGCTAGTTCAAGTGCACCCAAACCAAAGAAGAAAAAATGCCAGTAAAGCAGACCGAGTAAGTAGTTTTGTAGTTGCAAAAATCAAGCTATGTGATTCATTTCATATTTTCAAGTGTTGTATTCATTCAGATCACAGTTTTGTGGCACTTTCTCATGTTGATCAAATTAGGCAAGGTATCTCTAACTCGCCCTTCTTTTTATTTCCCAAATCACTCACTAACATCCCCTTGAGGACTTTGGGATCTGCCCAACCAGTCTAGTTTTCACTCCACCCTGGTTAAAAAACCAAGTTGACATTTGAGTTGGCTTAGTGAAAAGAAGCCACATTTCTTGTGTAAAATTTATCTTTACACTATCCATTTTTTTCCTTATGCTTAAGTTTCGGTTCTAAACTTAGCATGCATCCCCTCTTTTGCATTTCAAAACCTCATATTAACATCTAACCTTATTATCTAGCTCCCTAAATCATTTCCCCTCCCCCTATTCTACGAAAAACTATATAAAAACCCCAAAATATTAAATATCCCACCCTATGGCAACTATAGCCAAATAAATAAAAGTCCGGGAAATACTAGGTCTATTTGAGGCCTTAGTATTAGCCCTTCCACGTTCATTTCCCTTGGGATTTGTTTGATCTCTGGGTAAATGAATAACCGTGTTAAAACCTCTCCCACGCCCACCCAACCATACCTAACCCTCCGCGCACATTGTGATTCGATTTTATTAATGTCCGATTAATAAATAACCATAGTCCCACACCAAAACGCATTAACCTCTAAACCTATAGTCCAAAACCCACCCGAGGCCGTGAAAATTTCATGTTTATCAAGCGCGTTGTTCTGCTAAACCCCGTTCATCTCGCCCTCCCGTCCACCGGCAGATTACTCCCCATAGATCCAACGACCTTCATACATATCGGGCGCCCCTTCATAGTGGCAGGATAGTGCTCGATGGCCGACGGTTTCACCGTCGTACACTGGGACAACTGTCGGCCTCCTATTGCATCGGGCCACCCTTGACAGATACCGCTCCCATACCAAAAGCGGTCCGATGCAAACTGCTTATCGCCCTCCCTTGTTGCTTACATCACTGCATGACGATGCCGCCACCTCATCTGCCATTGTGCTACACCCTATTGCGTCACCCTGCCACGGCACCCTGTTGACGTCATCATCCATACTGGGTCCCACTGCTGACATCACCCTTCGTACTGCTGACGTCACCCTTCGTACCGCTGACATCATCCGCCAAAAAAAAAGCGCACAAGTGTGAAATCGATGCTTCGGAGACCCAGAATCAAATTCTGAGGCAGTTTTCGATACGGGAAATAGGCCAAAATGGAGAATCTTTATTCTCAATAATTATTTTTGCCTCGGAAGGACAGAAAATGGGAGATTTAATAGTTTTTAGCATATTAGAGAAAAGAAGAAGCCCAGATTCAATTAAAAAGTATCAATGAAGCGGAAAAGAGTATCAGATCGACCATGAGGAAGCGATGAAGCCATTTAAGGCTCTCAAACCACAGTTAATGCATAGTAAAGCCACTTAAGAGCAGCGGAACAAAGACCAATGCGCAGTTATGATGAATGGCCAACGCATAACAGTGAAAGACAGATAGCCTCATTTTTGAAACAACTTCCCCCAACGCAGCATTAGATAGATATTTTCATTACTTATAAGACAAGTTAGTTTAACTGCATTTATTTCCAAAGAAAGATCTTCTAGTAGATCTTTATATGTAGATATTTTTCCTATAAATACAGCCCTGAACAATGTAATAAGGGTTGGTGGGTTGTTTGGTTGATCTCTCATTTTGAGAGCTGCACTGTAAATATTAAGAATTTCTATAATCAAAGATTGTTTGAATGCTTGCATATGAACTGGATGGTTGTGCTTTTAAAGGCTGAAGAAATTGGTATGGAATTCTCGTGCTTGATCATGGTTCAATAAGTTTTTCCTCCCTTCTTTTATCAGTTTATACATAGCTGTACCAAATATATATCATAATCTAAGTTGCAGGAAAAACGAATAGACCAGAATTAGTTTTCATGTCCTCTGTGCTCAATTCTTGTAACTTTCCATGTTTTCCTCTGAAACAGTGATGAATATGCATTCTTAATTGCGCATGTTTAAGCTATTCCCTTCACATATGAATGTTTTCTGGGAATCCTTCATTGCTCCTAGATATTATTCATCCACTTTCCCTCCTTGGCTAGATGAGAGATTCTTAATTTCCTCTCATTCCCTAACCTCCATTTCATTCTTGTTCCAGCATAAATCATTGTGCCATGTGTAGCTATCCTACTCCATATTCCCTTCTTCTACCAAAGAAAGCACACCCTTCAGTTCACAGTCATGATTCCATGCCCAATGGTTTGAACTTCTTACACTTTGCATGTCAACTCTGTTTGATTAAGATTAACCATCCCACTAAACTAAATCAAAACCCAAATGCATCATATCTAGCCTATAATCACCCCTTAAACAAAGTTAAATCCTGAGGACAGAGCCCTCTCTGACTGTTCGTAGGCTAGGACCTGCATTCCAAAGATTGGATTCTGGTTACCTCGTTCGTATTCCCTTGAGAGTCAAAAGGAATAACCTGAGTGATAAGAGAAACATAAAAAAATGTGTAATAGTTTCCTACACATTACAAAAATGAGAGTAGATTATTCCTAACTGTTAATGATAAGTGAGCTCAATAAATCTCCATACCATGTGTCTCGACTTCATTTTAACCATGATATCTTCCATCATTAATGAAGTCTTATTTTAATTATATGAAAATGTAATTATTCTCTAGAGGGTGTTTACGTGTGGGAGTTCTACTCTCTAGTTTTGATATCATATGATGCCACTTCATATTAAAGGGGTGGGTTTCTCACTATACTTTGTATATTTCATGTATTTTTGGTTCTAATAATCCTTATTAGACTTAACACAAAATGACTAATTTTAGAAAAAAACTAATAATGAATATAATTATTTTAATTTGACAGTGTTGTGGCTAGTATGTTTATTTAAATTTATTTTTATTATAATTAATATTAAATAGAAAGTTTTTTTTTTTTATGTGTGATATATTAAAATTTTAATTAAATTAATTTTTAAATTAATTTTAAAAATAAGAAATAGAATGCACAATACTTGTTAAGGTGGTTTCGCAAATACGTTAGCAAGTTAAGTCGGTTTGATTGTGGGGAAAACTCCACAGTTAAACGCCGTCATAGGCGATCTGGCTTGGGTGACCTCCCGGGAAGTGCTAGTTACCGTGTGCAAGCCTCAGAAGTGATGATTGACAATGCTATGTGATTTATTTCACTAGTTTCAATCTCACTTCTTCACTCGATGCAATGAGTGCTAAGTAGACTATTCAAAAATCATGAGAAATGAGTTAAAGCAATTGAATCCCAAAAATTGATATCTAATAGAAATCAAACAACTGATTACATATTTTGTAATCTTTCCTAGAAAATTCCATATCATTCAAAACATAAGCGACATATTTTTTTTATTAATTAATTTAAAATAAATTAATAAAAAAATATAACTAACATGGAATTAAATATTAACCCTTAATTTGTGTATACTACAATAAATATTTTTACATATACCATAAGATTATATTTCCATAATTTATAGAATCTATTTTATTTTATCAATATACTTAACTACTTATATCTATCAATATAATTATTATCTTTTAAATTTTTATTTTTATTTTTATTTTAAAAATTTTGTTTTTTAATTTGATTTTGTAATTGTTATTTGGTTTGGAAATTGAAATTCTCCATTGGATACCTATTATTTAATAGTATGTGAAATTGAGAGTCACGAAGAACATACTTCAGTAATTGTCTTTAGAATTTTAAATCCTCTCTATCTATTTAAAAATATAATGATTGTATTTATATTATTATTATTGATTAATTATTTATATTTATATTTAGTAGTGTATACAAAATATTTAATGTGTTTTATAAATAAAATATTTAAATATGAATTTTAAATAATATAATTTATATAAATTTTATATAACGAACAAAATAATAAAATATAAATGTATGTAATAATTATATCTTATAAATTTAAAAATAATGTTATACATAGAAAAGATATGTTTAACCGGAAAACCTTGGTTATGGATATATATTACTATGCGTAAAACATTAATATTGATTAATATTGTCATAACACTCGAAAACTTGTAATCATAACTCGTATGTGCTTAATATTTGTGTAGTGCATAATGTTTATATGGTGGCTAGCATTAACTGTTCACATGGCCTCCGTTGTTGTTGCCATTACTGCCTAGCCTTGGGTTAGTTAGTCCTCGTATGCTGGGACATGTGGCGTGATCTCAAACGAGGGTGTTGAATGCATATGCCGTATGGTTCTACTCTCTTGTGCCATTTGTCTTACGTCATCTCCATCAATTCTTTTCCGGTGATCCAACGACTGTGTGGGTCTAGTGTTTACCCCCTAACCGATTTCTCGTGCCCATCATTTAGTGAGTTCATTGTTATCGTCGACCCGAGGTTTCTCGCTATTTTGCAACAGAAGTTTGGTTTGTTGAAGTTTTCAAACTAGAAGCTAATCCTCCTACGGCTTGCCCTAGTCATGATGTTGAGTCAGAAGAAGGCAAGTAACATTGGTCATGTGGTTTCAAGCAAGGTCGATAGTTTCCCTTTTCTATGTGTGATTGGAAATTTGTCCAATGACAAGACTGATAGACTGCCGCCTTTTTCCATGGTATATCGAGGGTATATCAAACCTATGGGAGAGGTTTTTTCCAGGGTTTGTAAGGTAGCTCATAAACCCCCAAAATATTCCTGAGTCATTGATAATCTTTTGAACTTAGAACTATTTATTAAGGAGGTTTGATATATTTGTAGGTGGTTGCTTGGTGAGGAAACCCTCCAGTTTCAGGTATGACCCATTCCTCTTTCTGGTATACGTATTTTCGTAATTTTCATTGTCCGATAGCCTTGTATTAACTCCATACTTGTTTGCGGTTATTGGCAGGGACTTTCCCCTCTCTACTCCATTCACGCAAGCTTGGAACATTCTCTTAGAAGTTTAATGGCTTACGATTTTCTTGGTCGTTTCTAGGTTGGCACTCTAGTTCACAACTGTATAGTTTACGAAAGGTTTATTGCTCCATCGAGTCGAGCTCTAAATATTACTTAAATTTTCTTTACTTCTTAACTAGTTAGTTATTTATGAGAGGCGGCAGCCTCTGTGCATGACTTGAGTAATTGGGGAAAATATTAGCCCCCGAGTCGCCCATGATTTTTTATGGACATATCTATTTTGCACCTTATTATTTTTGTGTTAAGTTATCAGCTGAAAATAACTTTGCGAGTTTTAGTGATATCGTCCCGATAGAGTCATTCTGGAACTATAAGTTATATATGTATATGTATATGTATATGTATATGTATATTTATATATATATATATAATATATATATTAATAATATATTATATTATATATATGTATATATATATATGTTATAATGTATGTATGTATATGGAGTGCATTTTCAGTTTTGAACGATATTCTTGTTATGTTGTTTCAAATTTATTGATGGGCCAAAAGTGCCTATGTTCTACTACTCAGAGTATTAAGATTTATTGATTGGTGATAGTTTGCTCCGTCCCTCTAGAATAATTGGTTTAGTGTTGGTTTATAGCATGAATCACCTATATTACTTCTAGATAGACTTATAGTCTTTATGCCTTCCATCTCTGTCATAGTCTTGTAACTTTTCGCATGGATGATTGCTAAGGATACATCTCCACTTGTTTAGTATTTCCAAATAGTTTCTTGTTATGATTGAAGTTTATATAGGATAAATATATTATGATCTGTTAATGAACATGTGTCTAATTTGAAAATCATAATACGCAAATGGATTTGGTAAAAATACTATAGGGTTTTGCACAGTTGGTTCCGCGGTTTACTGAATGAAAAATAGGTTGAATATTTAAGAGCATAGGCTTACTTATGTACTATGTGAGGTCATTCTTCATACTAAAATTACTTGTTGTGCCTTTTTCATATTATCATCAGACATTTTCTATTGTTTCTGTATACTGAGAAAAATAGAGAATCCCTGTCTGTTGTGCTTAATGTACTTTTAAAGAGTTTCTTTGTTTAATCGCTCTACATACAAGAAATTCTTCTAGCATTACATTGAAATGAGATTTTGTATTTTGTCACTTAAATCAATATTCCATAGTCCAACACTAATTCTTAATAAAACATTTCATGTTACTTATCTGTTTAGTAATGGAAACCAGTAATAAACAATCCCCTTTGGAAAGTCTCTCCTCCCAAACACGAGTTTGGCAATTACATCCAGACCCTCCCCTGAGCACTTTCTTTGGTTCACAATAATTATTTCCAGCTACAGTCAAGTACCTTGGGCCTCTGGACTCCTGTCCTACCTCAAGTCATGTACTCTTTTTTACTGTTCTTGAGAATTCTCCCACTTGTTTATTTCACCCATCTCAAGGATCTCCCCTGGATTCTTTTGCCCCCATCTAAATCTCCCTTCAAGGCAGATGGGTAACTGTCTTTCGTAACCTTTTCTTTTAATTAATGTAAGTAATTTCTATTTTTTTTAAAGTATAATTACCAATAATTTAGGTAACCATAATATATATTTCTTGGCCTTCGAGTCTCAGTCACTTATTGTTTAACAACGTAATGTAACAATACTTAAAATAAAAAATAGTAAATATCAACTTAGTAACCTCAGCAATTTTTATGCATTTTGGGGTGTTACATCTTCCCCCCCATATGAGGAACACCGTCCCTAGTGTTCTCCCAATGTTCAAAAAACAAAGCCAGATAAGATTTATGCATAAATTCCTCTTCTTCCTAGGTGGCCTCATGCGGGCCAAAGTGCTTCCACTTCACTTTAAGCTGGGTGATGACTCACTTTTGCAAGGTGGTTTGTCTCTGATCGAGAATATGAAGAGGTTGTACCAGAAACTCTCCTTCTGGTTTGACTTGCTAAAACAAACTCACAGTCACAACCCCATTTATTTTTAAAACAATATATCCAAAAGTCATATATCCCACTTAACTTTTTACATGAATATTTTCCTAGTTCATGATATGTTGAGGGTTATACACATAATTTATTAGTAAAGACACATGGAACACATTGTGGCCCCGAATGTAGCTTGGTAGTGCAACCTTATAAGCCACCGACCCAATTCGTTCTAAGACTTGAAAAGGTCTACAGTATTAGGGTGCTAAATTAGCACAATCCCACCACTGTAAGGAACTTTTCTGGGGCTTCACTCTTAAATATACGTGATCCCTCTGTTGAAATTCTTTGTATGTCCTCTTTTTATCTACATATAATCTATGTCTATCTTGGGCCGCACTTAGATTTTGCCAAACCTTCTTAATAGTCTCCTCCATTTCTGCTAGCATGTTAGGACCAAATGCTAGCTTATTAATTGGGTTATTCTATTCTATGGGCACCCTGCACTTTCTTCCATACAACACATCGAAGGGGCTGATTCCTAGTGCTTCGTGATGTAAATTATTATACAGAAATTCCACTAGATGGAGATAATCCTCCCACTTATGTGGTTGCTGCATCACAAAAATGCGTAGCATGTCCTCGAGCACCTAATTTATCCATTTGGTTTGTCCATTTGTTAGGGCGTGATAGGCAGTACTGAATTGGATCTTAGTACCCAATCTTGAAAAGAGATTTTTCCAGAAGGTGGATGTAAAATTTACATCCTTATTGGAAATCACCACTTTGGGTATTCTGTGTAAGAGAAAAATTTCGTCCATAAATATGCATGCGATTTCCACAGTTTTGTCAGTGGATTTCTTGTGTATGAAGTGAGGATTTTTACTCAATTTGTCTACTACCACCATAATTGACTCATGTTGCTTCTTGGTGCGAGGTAAGCCGGTGATGATATCTAGAGATATGGTCTCCCATTTCCATTTTGGAATGGTCAATGGTTGAAACAAACTTGCGGGATACTGATGTTCTGCCTTCACTAAATGACACTCCAAACATTTGGACAAGTACTCTGTGACATCCTTCCTTAACTTGGACAAAAAAAACCCTTTCTTGATGGCTGAAAACAATGTCTGGTAACCTGGGAGGCCAGCACATGGTTTTCTATGAAACTTGTCAAATATCATTTGTTTAACCAAGTTTTGGTTAGGGACCTAAATTATGTTCTTAAAAGTAAGAGGGTTGTCAGAATTTATTTCAAACTTTGATGCTTCCATTTTCAGCAGGGCTTCCTTTGTCTATTTCCAAATGAAAGTATAGTCTCGATCTTTGATAGATACTTCCTTTATGATTTCAAGAATATTTGAGCTCACCTGGATCATTTGGACCTCATAAATACAATGTACTTTTCTGATCAATGCATTGGCCACACAGTTTTCGTTCCCTTTAAGATGTTTCATATGTCGAAATTGAATTCACTTAAAAATGATGTCCATCTAGCCTATCGAGCGTTTAAGCTAGACTGGTTGAAGAAATCTATAAGGCTGCTATGATCTGTTAATAGCAAAAATTTCTTTCTGGACAAGTAGTGCCGCCACATTTTAAGTGCTTGCACTACTGCTCTCAATTCAAGGTCATAAGAAGAATATCACTGTTCATACTCCTTAAGCTTTCATGATTCATAATAAATAACCTTTCCTTCTTGTGTTAGCACTCCACTAACAACCTCTTTAATTGCATCCGTACAAACCATGAAAGATTTTTCTGGATCTGCCACTTTTAACACTGGTGTGGTGGTAACCAAGTGTTTTAGTTTTTCAAAAATTTGTTGACACTTGGTAGTCCATTGGAAAGCATGCCCCTTTTTCTATAAGGAGGTCACTAGGAAGGTGATTTTTGAAAATCCCTCAATGAATTGACGGTAGTACCTTGATAAATCCAAGAATGATCTGATATCAACGACATTCTTTTGGGCTGTCCATTTCATAATTGTTTTGATCCTCAATGCGTCCATCACTATTCCATCTGCTGAAATAATGTGATGAAAGGACTGAATATGATCTTTGAAAAAGTCGCACTTGCTGAATTTAGCATTAACTTATTTTCCCATAATGTTTGCAATACTATTCTCTCATGTTCTTTATGCTCCTTGCACCTAATCAAATAGATAATCAGTATGGGGTAAAGGATATTTATTCTTAATCGTTAGCTTGTTTAACTGATGATAATCGATGCATAATCTCAGTGTCCCATCCTTTTTCCGTACAAATAATACGGGAGCTCCCCAAGGGGACACACTAAGACGGATATACTTTTTTTCTAGAAGCTCTTGAAGTTGAATTTTGAGTTCTATTAACTTAGGTATGCTCATGTGATAAGGGGGCCTTGACATTGGGGCTGCACCTAGAATTAGCTCGATGGTGAAATCAATATAACGCTTTGGTGGTAAACTTGGAATGGATTTTAGAAATACATCAACAAATTCCTAAATGACAGGAATGTTTTCCAAGGAGGTCATTTTATTTTTGGCAATTGTAAACCCCACCTGAAAAAAATATGTTTGACAACCTATTCTAATATGTTTTCCTAAATGATTAGCAGTCATATGGCGTAACTGGGTATTGGTTTTAATTCCTTCGAGTTCCTTTGTTTGGCCTGATTCAGTAATACAACTGATAGATTTTTGTTTGCAATCAATCCACTGGGGACCAACATTTTACCAACCAATTCATCCCGATTAAAATATCATTAGAACCCAAAGCAAGTATATTAAGGTTAACGTAAATAGTTTTCCCTAAAATTGTTATGGGACAATGTTCTTTTTTTGTGATTACCCTTCTTTTTGTCCTAGTGGCTAATTGAACTAGCCATGGTTTTGAAAATTTACTTCTCTGCAATAGAAACTTTTCTACCGCCTTAGGACTAACATAGCATAAGCTAGCACTTGGATCATATAAAACAAAGACAGGTTACTTAACAATCATACCTTCACATTGGATCATGGTGGACTTAAATTATGCCTAATGATCATCTAGAGCAATGATAATTTGAGGCATGCTCCTTGCCACTTCCCCAACCATGGATGCTTCTTGCATATTTGATAGATTTTTTGTCCTTGCCTTATGAAGACAATTTTTTTAATAATGGTGTTCTCGATATCCCTAGCATTGCAAAGACGGTCTTGAATGTTGGTCATTAACAGATCTAGTGACTCCTTTTTCTGGTTTGTTTTTAGAATATGTAGCTTTGGGCTGATTCCTGGTTGGAAACTTGCTGAGAGGTTTTTGTTATCCATTCCTGCTACTAGCAAATTTTGGGTGTCTATTTGGAATCAGGCTTCTACCCTTCCTATTCAACCCCCCTTTATGTCCTTCATTCCTCTATTTCATTTGCTGGTAGAAAATGTAGGCTTTCCACACTGCATCATCCGTTGTCTTGGGGTAGTCAAATTCGAGTTTTTCCTTCATAAACTTGGGTATGCTGCTGATGAAATGTTAAATTTCAACCTTTTCCTCTTGCATGTAAGGCACATAGAGCAGCAAGGGAGTGAATCGTGTCACATATTCATCCATAGTTAACGCTCCCAATCTTAAATCATGAAATTCCTTTGCTTTTTCGTCATAATAGTGCTCAGTTAGATACTTGTCTTTGAAATGATTTTGAAACTCATTCGATGTAACCTACTCTTCATCAATTTTTCTTACTATCTTGATTTCTTCCCATTGCAAGGTAGCCTTACCCCTTAGCTGATAAGCTGCCAATCGTCCCTTCAGTTTATCAATGTACTCATAAAAGTGAAAATACTTGCCCATATCAATTAACCAGGCCCCCACTGCCTCTTCAGATTCTCCTTCAAAGTGTGAGGGTTTAATTTTTTTTAATTATCCTTCTAATTCAAATTTATGTCTTTTGGTTAGGTATTGGTAGGAGACATTGTCCGAACGTACTTCTTCGTCTTCCCCATGTTTTTTAGCTGACTCAACATTTTCTTCTCCATGCTAAGCCGTGGGGGTCTTCTCCTGATCTTCCACACTAGGGTCTGGGTGTTGTTGATTCTGTCGATTGGGAAGACTTCTTAGAGTTATCTCTTGTTCTCAATGTAGACGTTCATTACCCATTCTTAAATTTGTCATTTCAACATGAGCGTGCTAAACAATTTCAAGTAACATTGCATTAGCTCGACGGGATTCCTCGCCCAGCTGTATCCAAATATCTGGATTAGCATTCACATACATTGTTCTGGGTGGTTCATGTATTCCATAGCTCCTCTCCATTCTGACTTTTTCTTTATTGTTACAGTCTCTTTGTTCACACATACATTTACTTAGTTAAATATATATATATATATATATATTACAGAACAACACATTTGCTTTAGGTATGATTATACATATATCCCAGAGAGTCTCAGTGTATGAACCTGATCTTTAATACCATTTGTAAGAACCATATCTTATAAATTTAAAAATAACATAATACATAAAAAATAAATTTGTTTAACTAGAAAACCTTGGTTATGGATATATATTACTTTCTGTAAAACATTAATATTGATTAATGTCATTGTAACACCAGACAACTCATGTTCATAACTCGTATGTGCTTAATATTTGCACAGTCCACAATGTTTCTATGGTGGCTAGCGTTAAATGTTCACATGGCCTCTGGTGTTGTAGCCATTACTGTCTAGCCTTGGCTTAGTTGGTCCTTGTACGGTGGGACACGCGGCGTGATCTCGACTAAGGGTGCTGAACGAATATGCCATCTAGTTCTACCTTCCTGTGCCATTTGTCTTACTTCATCTCCGTCGATTCCTGTTTTACAATCCAACAATGGTGTGGGTCTAGGGTTTTACCCTAACCACTTTCTCGCACCCAGCACTCGATGGTTTATTGTTATCGTCGACCCAAGGGTTCTTGCTGTTCTGCAATGACGATTTGGTTTGTTAAAGGCTTCAGACTAGTAGTTACTCCTCCTGCGGCTTGCCCTCATCATGATGTTCAGTCCGGAGAAGAAAAGTAACATTGTTCATGTGGTTTCAATCAAGGTCGATAGTTTCCCTTTTATGTGTGTGATTGGAAATTCGTCCAATGACGAGAATGACAGGATGCTGCCTTTGTCTAGGGTATCAAATGTATATGAAAGCTATGGGAGAGGTTCTGTTCTAGGGTTTGGAAGGTACCTCATAAACCTTGAAATATTCCTGAGCCGTTGATAATATTTTAAACTTAGAACTATTTATTAAGGAGTTTTGATATATTTTCAAGTGGTTGCTTGGTGAGGAAACCCTCTAGTTTCGGTTATGACCCATTCCTCTTTCTAGTATATGTATTTTGGTAATTTTTCCTATCAGATAGCCTTATATTAACTCCATACTTGTTTACAGTTATTGGTAGGTACTTTCCCCTCTCTGCTCCATTCGCAGAAGCTTACATGATGCTCTTAGAAGTTTAATCACTTATGATTTTCTTGGTTGTTTCCAGGTTGACACTCTGGTTCACAACTGTCTAGTTTACAAAGGGTTTATTGGTCCATCGAGTCAAGCTCTAAACATTACTTAGATTTTTTTTACTTCTTAATTAGTTAGTTGTTTACAAGCACTGGCAGCCTCTCTGCATGGCTTGAGTAATTGGTGAAAATATTAGTCCCTCAGTTGACCATGAGATTTTATGGACATATCTATTTTGTGTCTTATTCTTTTTGTGTTAAGTTATCAATTGAAAAGAACTTTGCAAGTTTTGGTCATATTGACCCAATAGATTAATTCTGGAACTCTAAGCTATTTCCACAGTTAAAAGACACACACGCGCACACACACACACACACACACACACACACACACACACATATATATATACCGAGCAAACTATCACCAATGGACAAATCTTAGTACTCTAAATAGTAGAACAGAGGCACTTCGGCCCATTATTAAATTTGAAGCAACATAACAAGATTATCATTCAAAACTAAAACTGGATTGCATATATATATATATGCAATCTAGTTTTAGTTTTGAATGATATTCTTGTTATGTTGCTTCAAATTTAATAATGGGCCGAAGTGCCTCTGTTCTACTATTTAGAGTACTAAGATTTATCCATTGGTGATAGTTTTCTCGGTCCCTTTGCAATAATTGGTTTAGTGTTGGTTTATACGAGTAATCACCTGGGTTACTACTAGATAGACTTATAGTCTTTATGCCTTCCATCTCTGTGATAGGCTTGTAACTTTTTGCATGGATGATTGTTGAGGATACACCTCTGCTTTTTTGGTATTTCCGAACAGTTTCTTATTATTATTGAAGTTTATACATGATAACTAGATTATGGTGCATTAATAAGCATGTGTTTGATTTGAAAAGCATAATACTCAAATGGATTTGGTAAAAATCCTATAGGGTTTTGCACAGTTGGCTCTGTTGTTTATTGAATAAAAAATATGTTGAATATTTAAGAGCATAGACTTACTTATGTACTGTGTAAGGTCATTCTTCATACTAAAATTACTTTCTACATCTTTTGCATATTATCGTTAGATATTTTCTATTGTGTTGGTATACTGAGAAAAATAGACAATCGTCGTCTACTATGTTTAATGTACTTTTAAATAGTTTCTTTATTCAATCATTCTACATATAGGAAATTCTTCTAGCATTACATCGAAATGGGATTTCCTATTTTGTCACTTAAATCAATATTCCATAGTCCAACACTAATTCTTAAAAAAATGTTTCATGGTACTTATATTTTTAGTAATAGAAACAAGTAATAAACAATCCCCTTTGGAAAGTCTCTCCTCTGAGCCACGAGTCCAACAATTATGTCTACACCCTCCCCCAAGCACTTTCTTTGGTTCATAGTAATTATTTCCAGCTATAGTGAAGTACCTTGGGCCTCTGGACTACTGTCCTGCCTCAAGTATTGTATTGTTTTCTGACTGTTCTTGAGAATCCTCTCACTGATTTATTTCACCAAGCTCAAACATCTCCCTTTGGATTTTTTTACCCCCATATAAATCTCCCTTCACGGAAAATGGGTAAGTGTCTTTTGTAACTGTTTCTTTTAATTAATATAAAGAGTTTATATTTTTGTTAAAGTGTCATTACCAATAATTTAGGTAACCACAATATATATTTCTTGGCCTTCCAGCCTCAATCAATTATTGTTTAACATCATAATGTAATAAAACATAAAGTAACAAATAGTAAACATCAACTTAGTAACCTCAATAATTTTATGCATTTTGGGTTGTTATAATGTATATTATTTTTCATGTTATAATATAAAGGTGATATGTAAATACTTTAATATTTAACATAGAGTTTATAATTTCTTTTAAATATTAATAAGAACAAACTTCTTTTTCTTCATATAAATGAGAATTAAAATACTTAAAATATCAATTTTACATACATAAATATGTATATAAATAATTGTATGTAAAAAAAAATTGTTGATCAAAATAGTTCAATGATGTGTGTTATCTCTCTCATTTATTAACTACACAACATGGAATTAAGACATGGTATATATCAACCATTGTAAATCTACTTTAATTCTACATATATCATGGACTCAAAGAGAGATCATTTGTGATGTGACAAATTTTCTTAAATGAATTATGTTGAAAAAACATATCTATTTAGAGAAATTCAATCCTTCTTGACTCAAGATACATTTATAGTTGAAATGAATGAGATGTACATTTGGGATTAAAAAAATTAAGTAGTGTTCATTCTAATATGACAAACGTGTGTAATTCCTTCCATATTTAACATGAAATTCGCAAATAACATGGACTTCCTCTTAACACATAATATATGGAAAATTAAAAGGAATATTGATAAAATAATTGAATAGTGTGTTGCTTAATATAAAAAAAAATTGTAATCTTTTTCACATTTATATAAATTGAGATATAACCTAATACATTTAAAAATATATAATATTCTTCTATCATTACATGTTTCTCTCTTTAAAATATAATATTTTGATACTAAATCTATAATGTTATTTTTTTGTAGTATTATTTTTAATTATATTTAACTTTTACTCATTTTTTTATAATCTATTTTGTCTATTTTTGTATGTGTGTGTGTGTGTGTCGATGATGATGATGATGATGATGATGATGATGATGATGATGATGATGATGGTTAACATCCACTGAGACCAAACATTGGTCTATTGGACCTAAAGAAACAAATTATTTAGTTTGATTTAAGATTTTATTCCTATGCTCAAAAAGCTTGCAGAGAAGCCTCTCGAGCTCACTGTAATTTTGACAATGTAAAAGGCTAGGAAGGTCAATATTGCAACAAAGATTTTGAAACTGAGATCTAATTTGGTTGTATTCGGGGCACTCTAAGAGGAAGTGATTTTCATCCTTGATGTTCGTATTCTCACAGAGATGGCAGAACCTTTCTATCCACGGTGTTTTAGGAACTGCCCAACGACCAGTTTCACTATGGAGCTCATGAGAGTTCATTCTAATATTGTCTATATTTATTTTCTTCTTTGAGATAGTTAAAACAGAGAGATACTTTTGATATTCTAGGGTGGGTTTGATGACCTCCTTATAATATCTTTATTTTCTTTTAGTTGTTAAATCTTTCTCACACCACATTTTTTCTTTGAACTTAGAAGTAACAATATTTTTAATGTTATTAATGTTTTCCAATGCAACATTCTCGTCGATCTCCCAATTATTTAACCAGACCCTCGTGTTTTTATACCAACCTCATTTGAGCCTTAGGTGGTATTGGCTAGAATTTAAAGCTAGCTTAGGAAGTCTATGATCTCAACCGTTATTGAGTTTGTGCTTGTACAATAGAAGCCTAGTCATAGGTAGGCTGTCGATAGGGGAAAGAACCACTTCTATAAGGAGAATAGGATAAGGGGTGTTGCTTTTAATTTTGAGGTTATACATTATAAAACGCTTCTGGATTTGCTGAATATTTCTCCTGGATTCTCTAAAGATGCTACAACCCCAAACCTCACATCTATATAAGATAATCAGAGTGACTAAAGTTTCAAAGAGGAACTTCTTTCTATCCCACATTACAAGGTTTGTTATTTTACAATTGTTTTCAAGACCAAAATAAGGATTCCATCCCCCATTAATCCTTTTCTCAATGCTATAGTTCCAGTTGATCTTGTGATGAATATCAATTCCTAGGTACTTGTAGGAAGACACTTCCTCCAAGTTACTATTGTCATACATAAAATTAGCATAAGTGTCCTTCCTGGATATGATAATCATAACTTTTGTTTTTTCGGTGTTAACAATCATACCCATGGTAGAGCAGAAATCCTTAAGAAGTAAAAGTTTCTTACCGAGATCAGATGGGCACCTTGCGGGGGGAACAATATTGTCAGTGTAGAGAAGAAGGATGATGACTATCCAAGCTAAGATCGTGCCAGCACATCCTGCTTCCTCTAAACAACCCTTTAGCTTGCTGATGTAAATGCCAAATAAGGTAGGGGAGAGGGGGAAACCTTTTGTAACTCCGATATTACACTTAATATCTTTCGACCACCCCTCATTGCTCTTTAACTTGATAATTACATTCTCGTATAACCTTATAGTAGTAGCTCTCAACTCAAAAGGAACCTTTAGCTCTTCTAATATGTTCCAAAGGATTTTTCTAGGAATAGTATAAAAAGCATTTCTAAAGTCCACAAGGCAACAAAAGAAATTGGATTTATCATTGCGGAATTCCTCCACAATGATCGTAGGAGTAACGAGGTGGTCTGTTGTTTAGTGTTGCTTTCTAAAACCCGCTTGGCATTTAGCCTGCTTACCTTCACTTTCAAGCCATATGCTCAACTTCCTTTCCAAAATAATACCATATAGCTTGGCTAGGAGAGGGATAATCATAAATGTCCGATAATTAGAGGGATTATTTGTATCCCCACTTCTAAAAATAGGTATAACAAGGCTTTGAGTCCATGGTTTAGGGAACCCTTGCTTGACTGCTTGATTGAAAAGCATGTGAATGTGGGGGATTAGGATAGGACCTCCAATTTTTAAGATTTCCACCTAGTAACCTTCAATGTCCTTTTCTTTCCCATTAGCCAAGCGATTAACCCCAAAATCAATGTCTTCTAATGAGAAAACTTCTTTCGTTGTGAGCAGGGTTTCAAAGTTATTCATGACATTTGGAGATTCATAATGCTTTTCAGATAGGAATTCCTGTCATGTAAATAATTTTTATTATTATCTTTAGTTTTCCTAGTTAGAATCTGCCTCCAGAATTTCTTAGGAGCTACCTTAGAGGAGTGTAAGAGATTCTCTTGTCTTTTACGAATATACTGCCTTTTTTCCTTTTAGTTAGGGCTTTGTATATTTTTATCTTGCCAATTTTAAGAGATTCATCAAGAAATTCCTTAATTGCTCTCCTCAGACTTTTACTATCTTTGTCATACCATGGGTTGGTTTTGCCATTTTCTTTATTACTTGAAACTTCAATTGAGACTTGTTAATAGAATATGAGAGTGTTGTAGTAATATTATGATAGAGATCCTCTATGTTGTCTATACTAGATAAAGGAAGTAAAATAGTTTTTAATTCATTTAGAAAGAGAGCACACCCTAGGAAGCCAGTGGGAGGTAATCTAAGCACAATTCTTAGGAGAAAGGAATATCCTTCCATTCGTGAAATGCCTCGTACAATTCGGGAAAGGCAAGGTCTGAGTCAAGGCAGCTCAGACTGACTGACGCGTGACTGAAAATCACTAAGGACTGAATGCATGTGAAAAAATGGTGTATATCTAAGTGAAATAAACATGCATGCAATTCAATTGAGTGAAAAAATCAAGCAATCGGCGAAACCAAGAAGCTCAAGAAGCAAGTCGTCAAAACAATGACTTTGAGTGTAGAAACAATGTTATGCATCTGATAGTAAGGAAAGGTAATGTAAAACTTTAAACAACACTTCTACAAGCTAAAATACATTGAAATTCCAGAGGTCGTTCAGTAAAATCAAGGAAACAACACTCATATAAGCCAAAAACTAAAAAGTGACAAAAAAAAGCAGCAAAAGGCATGAAAAGCAAAACTTACCTAGAAAAGTTGCGACAACCGTGCCAAAGGTTCATAGATATCTCAAGAATTCTAGAGATCCAAGATCTAATGTGAAGAATGAGTTCTGAGTTTTGAATTGAATAGATTTGGCGAAATTAAGGTTTATGATCCGCATGCCACAAATCTGGGGAAAAACGACACTTGGTGGAAGGTTTGTAAAAAAGGGTTTGCATGTAACTCATGCTGCTAAAAATAGATTCGTAAAATCTAGGGATGTTTTTTTGATTTTTTCTTTTTTCCCTTTTCAAGAAAAGATTCCCGACATGCAAAGAAGGATTACGCGTTCTGAATGGAACTGGATAACCTGCCAGCACATGTGACAGACAATTAGTGAGGGAGATCTTTTGCATTGTTTCTAGACTGAGTGACCTTGGTTGACTGACCAGACCTACAAAATTTTCCAAAGAAGTGATGTTGGGCTACACTTCACATTTTTGGGAGGTAGTGTAGTTGGCCAGTTTTGTACAATTCTAGATAAAAATGTAGATGGCCTAGCTTCTCTATGCATTTCTAGAAGAGAGTGCAACCAGGTCAGTTTCTACGCAATTCCTGGAGGCAGTACAACTAGCTAGAACTACCAAAATTTCTAGAGTAGTGCTAGTTGGCCTGCTCTACACAATTTCTAGAGCAAGGCTCCCTAGCATTCTCTACACAATTTCTGAGTGTAGGGAAACTACTGGGCTACTTTGTGCATTTCTGGAGAGAAAGACAAGTTGCTCTCTGGATTTGCACAGTTTTTCCCAACAGTTGGTTTGATTGGGTGTGAACCAAATGTTAGGTGTGCTTGTGTTTCACCGATGGAATAAGTAAGTTGTACATAAGCAATGAAATGACAAATCATCTCTAATAAGCACAAGTACCTAATAAATGAAGGGTAGCTATGATGATTACGAGGAGAGAGGCTCCAAAACGAAGCGAATGAAAAATTTTGGATAATGTTGTAGTCGCTGCAACAAATGATAACTTAAATACAAACTTAATTACGAGTGATGTCCTTGAATTGTTTATCTCTATATAATGGTTTCTTCCTTGAATGGTTCTACTACAGTGGGTTTCTTCATTGAACAAAATTACTACAATTTATATTGTATATTACCTCGTGATAAAGCTAAATACTATTCACAACATTAGAACATGTCTTCTTTTCCTTACTCCTAGTCTATCTCTTCATGCACCAATTAATTTTTTTTCCTATGACCATGATCTTTCAATGTTCACAGGTCCCATTCTTCACATGTCACATTTCTCAACGAACTATGAAAACTCTTCTAAGAAGAAACCAAATTAACAACGACACAAATTTAGTCACTCACATGAATAAATAATTTGAGATAATTGGAGTTCATATATACAATCATATGAGGGATATGAGTAGAGCAGTGTTAGAGATCCCATTCAGATTTTTACTATTTGTATATCCTTTCATACAACCCTACCAACAAACTTGTTAGTGGTACTTTACTTTCAAGTTGGGTTGTTCATCATAGTATCACGAATTTGGTGGGAATTACAGTGTGTCATAATTGCTATTCACTCATTCATCAGAACATATTAATAAATGAAGAGTGAACTTCAATTCAATTGGCCAATAAAATTGACAAATCCAAATACATCAACTGTAGTAAATTACCTCTATAATAAGAAGCAGGAGGTCTTTAAGTGTGATTATCTAAAAAGATTTTTGGTTTGTTTTCGAATCTAATTTGCGTATAATCTGATAGGGATTCATTGAAATTACAATTTTTATGGGTGAACTCTACACAATCTAAGTTCCCCAAGAGTGTTTGAGGTTGTTGAATTCATATATGTAGTAAAACAAACTAGTTTAAACAACACAAATCAAGATTTCACGACAAAGTTTTCCAACAAATTCTGGCAAAAAATCCATAAAAAACTCTAGAAAATCACACTTAAAAACAAATTCTAATAAAAAAATTTCCATCCAATATAATAGACATTGGAGTGGATCATCTACAAGAGAAAGAGAAAGAAATCACCCCCGCAATAAAACATCAAAGTTAAAAGCCAATCAAATAGCAAAAAATTCATTTTTTTTAATTTATTGCAGTGTAAATCAAATTATTTTTCACACTTGAAAAAGGAAATTATAATTTCTAAGTTGAATGGAACACGATCAATGGAGAACTCATTCCCATAATCATGGCCTACCAGTGAGGCACTAATAATACATGGCTCCAAAAAGAGCAATTAATAATTTATAAAATGAAGGCCAAATATGTCACTGAGTTAAAAGTAAAAACTATGATGAAGCTTATCAATCATTTCATTTTTTTTAACGCGCACCCCATGGAATTAAAATAGTTAAAGAGAGAGTTCATTTTCAAGGACTATAAATCAACCAATTAATGATGAACAATGAAGGCTCAGTAGAATTCTTCTTTAGTTTAAGAAATTATTCACCGCCAATTTGGAAAATAGCATGTACAGGTTGAATTCATCTCTTAATTGTCAAATTCGCTTAGCACAAGTTGAATTGTTGGCCATAGAAGAAAATTAAATGTTACACCTTCTGAATGGGTGCTTTGAGGGCATGGGTGCTTTGAGGGCCAATTTGCAACATGAATTGAATTATGGAGGCAAAAAGGATCTACATGCTACATTGCTGAGTTGTATGTTGTGTAACACCCTACGACTGTTTGTTGAGGAGGATAGGGTTGTGTGAATATTTTCAGTTGGAAGTCGTTCTCATATTAGAGCTTCTACTTTTTATCTAAAATAAACACTCAACATAAATGCCTTGATGATTTCATTCAAAAACTGACAATTTATATAGAAAATCCGTTGTATAATCTACAGTGAATTTACTTGAAGTCACCGTCTTAAGTTGATTATTAATTAGTGACAATATAGAACTTGTACTACATAGCCTATTGAATTTTGTCGTGATTTTTATTCTGACACCTACCCTAAATCACGATGTAGTTGTTAACTTGCCTATTGGTCTATGTCTCAGCTAGTCTTACAAACATGACTCAAATATTTCGATTTGACTTTCTTATATACAGTATATTGACAAAATGTTTTTTTGAACTTGTTTCTCCAAACTTATTTCTTTTTCTTCTTATTTCAAGTCTTGAATACTTTATATCGATCCTTGTTTCAAATAGTATGGTACCAATTCATTTCAACATTTTCACCAAATTTACTTCCATCATCAAATGTTCCTAAGTCTTGTTCATTGGACTGATTTCGATAAGAATTGTTAGTTCCCTTGAACACACACTTGTGTCCTTCTCTTATTTGATGTGCTTTCAATCCCGTCTTGTCTTGGTCATCACTTTGCTCATCATCTATATCTTCAACAAATTCCTCACTTGACTTGTTACACATTTTCTCATAATCAACTGGCAACTCTTCAATTTGCAAGATGATGTGAAATATATTGCAACACCTGATATTCACGGTCATCAATAAAGTCATTCAGTTTATTGAATAATTCTTTTGACTCAAAAATACTACCTAAATCAAAAGTATTACTCGACCTAAAATACTTATGAATGGACTCTTTGAAAAGAGATCATAAAAAAGACCATTATAAAAAATGCTCGAGAAAATATTTATCCCACTCATTGAACTCATTGGTCGAGGCTATGCCTTGGAATTGGCACTACATCTTCCCTTAACAGTCATCGGGGGTGACAATTTCACAATAAAACTTTTAAAAAACACCTTCACCTTAATCAACAAACTAAGAACAACGAACACATAGGTGTAAATCGTCTTGCACAACTTTCATCATATAGGCCAACAAAGAGGGTTCAATAAACACCAGTAAACAATTATCCAACTCTCAATCCACAACTTTCAACAAGACTCCATAAGCAATTATTATCACTCGAAACAAAAGCCCAAAAATAATCAGAAAATAACTTACAAGACAAACACTTATGTTCCCAACCTCTCTTCGAAGTGGCTCACCGTAACCTACATAGCATCAATAGTTGCACCAGAAGAGACCCTCAAATACAATGCCTTGATGACTGCATGCTAGACATAGTCAAACCACATTGGGAAACTTTGATCACCTCCACATGTGCTTGGCTCAAGCAAATCTGCATGATTAATATTGCCAACCATTTATTTCCATAACAGCTTTTTAATCATTTTCTTTTTTAACCTTAAAATTTAATAAACTTAAGCTTAAAATATATACTTATTCAAAGTAAAACTTATATTAATTTGAATGATTAATATAACATTATCTTCATAATTTAAATTACTAATTTTTATAATTAGAAAAATAATATTATGCTTATTCAATTATACCAATAAATAAATTATATCATATATTAAAAAATGTCATCATATCTTTCTAATTCACATGGAAGATGTTAGCCTATTTTGGACATGTCTTTAACAGAATTGATGAGATTTTAAATATTAATTAGCTTGTATCTAATAATCAATGTATATTTTTTCACATTTAATTAATGTTATTATAACATTATTGTATAAGTTATCTAAAAATAAACCACATTGTCGAATACATATTTACTTTTTCACAATTATTTAATATAAATACTAACAAATAAATTATATTATTTAAATAGTTTAGTTTGAATGAGGAAGGTGACAAGGAAGAGGAAATAGATTCTCCATTTCTTATCCACAACCTTATGTTTCCGATGAAGAGTTGGAGTGAAACGCAAATTCTGCCATCAACCGCATATCCATTTCTATCCACAACCTTATGTTCCTAATGATTGCCTTTGTCAAACTTATCCTCCGGATGCTTGCCAAGAATGCAGCCCTGGCAGACACCATCAGAAAATCTTACATCCGGCAACCCTGTAACCATGCTCTGCTTGCTGAGTTGTTGCAATTAGCGGTAGTTGAGATGGCCAAACTGCTCACCCTTATGTTCCTGATGAAGAGTTGGAGTAAGACACAAATTCTGCGATCAACCGCATATTCATGATGAAGAGGGAGTTAGACACATGGAGGAAAACGAAAATGATAAAGAAGCTTTTATAATGATCGCTGAGATTCCAAAGCACCAGGACATACAAAACATTCAACATCCTCACCTTCTAGATGAAAGCCTTTTTATGCAGAAATTGTGCCTACCCCAAATCTGAGTGCCTCACAGCTCGCAATGGAATATAATCAACGAATTTGACATCTTGAGATTATAAGCGGGTATTTTAAACATGCCACTTTTTCTTTTGGAACACAATACAAATTTTGAAAAACCAGCGGTGATGTCATTTGCTTTGTCCCGAAGTGAATGACCCACAACATTCAAAATGGCTCCGACGACAGTAGACACGGTGTTAGATTAGAATGCATGCTCACCTTTCCATTCGATAATTGGAATTCACGTCTCAAAAAACTGCACTGACAATCGTGGCCACTATGCTCGAGATTCCCACTATGCCGTGAAGAAACTGTGAGTGTTGTAATATATTATTCTACCGGGGCCCGAAAGTTTGAAAATATTGATCAATCTTTCGGAATCAAATTACTGGTTTTTGTTCCTCTTATTAGTCCCTGCTTGGGACTAATAGCGATCGATAGATCGTTGACCAGCTATTAGTTCGTTTTGACCGAGTAAAATTTTCGGTACATGTCATGTTTAACCCAATGTTTGAAATAATTTTTTTTGCTCAATCGGTTTTTATCCAAAGTTTATATTTGGACCTCTTATTGCCGGGCTTTTCTGAAAACTTAGGGTAAAGAGTTTAGAGTGGCCTGTATTAAAAAGCTAAAAAATTTAGAGTTGCCTGTATACTTCTTTGAAAACTTAGGGTAAAGCATTCTTTGAAAACTTAGGGTAAAGCATTTCCACTCGCCTGCCACGTTTCTTTGTGCATGTCTTACACACGTATCCTTCTACTGCGAACACTTTGAACTCGGTGGATGTTTCTGTTCGGTAGTGCCCCATACATACATGGATATTTTTTCAAGTGGCTAAAACAAACTTCCTGCTATGCCGCTCTGAGATTTTATATATGTTAGTCTTATGCTTCTTCACCTGTACTACACTGTTTCAATTCACTGTTTCAATTCCTGAGTATATGAATAGCTAAAAATCCATGGAAGGACAAACAACACCTAACCTAACAGCATCTAGACGTTTGTTCATTTGCATGTTGACCACCTGTCAGAGCCTGTGTTTACCGGCCAAACTTACACAGCGTATGACCTGGTACTGGCATGAAAGGGCTTCTACTGGATTCTGGGTAGATACATTTACTTTTCCTTTCTTCACCTTTCATTGCCATTCTCCACAGTAATTATGAAGCGAAATGGTTTCCTCTGAAATTTCCAATGTACCCAACAATTTTGCTTTTGTTTTTGTTGATTCACGGAGTTGAGACGCTGGCTGTAATAAGCCTGTTCTTTGAGTATTTTTTTTCTTGTTTCTTTGTTTAAAGAGAACACCCCTGTATCAATTTGAATACTGAATCATTTATGGTCTATATTCTAGGGAGTAGGCTTTTAAAGTGTTCACTACCAGGTATACCTCTTATGTATACCATGCTCCCCTACATTCTCTAATTAATTTTCCTATTTGTTTTCGGCTTACCTATTCATTTCCATATCTTGTTTTGCAGGTATGTGAGTGCGCATTTGCTTTATATGCCCTATACTTACAAATTTCTTGAAATTCTAATTCAGGCTTCCAGCACGACAGGTTGGTCTCCACGGCACCCCTCATTCACTGGTTGACACCTTCATTGTACTAGAAGGCATGAGCTCCCCATTTTGTTTGACTTGTTTTCTCTAAATTTTTATTATCGCAATCTAGCACCCTTTAGTGTATAGCTTCTCAAAGTCTAATTTAGATGAATAGTTCTGCTAATTTGGTATGTTGCCTAGAATTTTGAATGTATGCTTTTACTGCAAGGAGAAAGATTTTATGTACTTGTGTCAGCTCTTTGTTCTGTTCCAGTGAACCTGAATTTCTCTGTTGTTTATATATATTTCTGTTACCTCTAGTTTTGGGGTAGCGTTAGTTTACCAAAAACTGGATAATGACAAATAAATTCTTGTTCCTTATTGCGATTTGTGTTGAATCACGATGTTTCATTTTTTTTTTAGTTGGTTGTATTCGTTCTGTAAGATACTATGTCATATTGCCTTCAACCTATCAAGCATGAGCCGAAAGTACTGGGTACACACATTGTTGATCAAAGCTTTTAAGAAAATTATTACTTATATTCCGAGGTATTTCTGCTGCTAGTCCTAAATTCTGATTCATGGGTTTTTGTTATGTGTGAAAATAGGTTCCAAATTATCGCAGAAATGAACCGGATGATCTCTATAGGGACTTGGTTTATTTCTTCTTGTTATATCTCAGATAGTGCCTAAACTTTGGAAGACATGGTCATGTTTTATTTGGCTAATTGAGTGTTTATTTTCGACACTCACCGCATCTTGCTAAGACCATTCATTTTCGGTTTCCACCTATGAGTGTTTTTTCTTTTTTGTTCATGGCCATTGCATAGGCTTATCTTCTAGATAAAATTTTCTAGAGTAATTGTTACACATGTCGTCTCCCCAACCTGCATAGCCTCATCAGGCGAATGATCCGGTCTCGCAAGGTGACCGCTGGGCTCGGGTTTATATGAAACCCTCCTCGGTATAATAAATTTGGTCTCACTTAAAGACTAAAACTACCAAAATTTTGCCTAATGCTAGGTTACCTAGATTTGGTTATTACCTGTGATCTTTAACTATGACAAATATTAATACATAATCTTAGTCATAATTCTGAATAATCATTGATATACCTATCGTTTCACCAATGTAATTTATTCCAGCGACCATATTCCGCCTTATTAGATCATATAGAATGCTATATGTGCAATAACTCTAGACAGAAACAGTGTGACGGTATAAGTAGCATAGTAGGGTTTCATAAGGAAATGAGAGATGAAGTTATTACCACAAATTCTACAAACAGAGATTCAAATTTAAGAGTATTTCAGCGCATACAAACAGAGATTCAAATTTAAGAGTATTTCAGCCCATACCTTCAATCATGATAAATAGGTTGCCAGGTCAAATCCCTATTACAATATTTCATTGCATTATGGGAGTTTTCAGGAGCATTAGCATTATTTATTCCTCTTCATTGTCTCGTGCTCTGCTACAATACCATAAAAGGATCGTTTGAGCTTTCTTTGCATGTCCGGAGGATTTTCCCTGGCTTACCGTACCAATGAATGTTACCTCTTTTCATATCACCACCATAAAACTGTAATCAATGTTGCTTGCTCCAATACGAGTAAATGCAGAAAACAAAAGTTGTGCACTCGAGAGTACATACAGCTAAAGCTGTGAATGCACACAACAAAAGTTGTGCATTGGTGGTGTTTATGGACAACAAAAGATTGGCAGATAGGGAAATCGATTTCATAAAATTGATACCAACAGTCTCATGTTTTAGCAGAAGGACGAAGATCCAGAAGGGGTAGCCACTTGGCTACTGCATGCAAAACTATATACCTGCCCAAAGGCATGGTATATGGCGATCGATATCACTTCCACTAGCATTAGTTTTGAGTAAAATTATAAACTTAATACAAAGTTTTTAACTGGAATGAATATTAAATATTTTTTCTGCCTATGTAGTATTGACAGCTCCACTCATACACTTGGGAGTCTTATTGTGAGTAATCTTTCATTTTTTTTACCTAAAGTTAGGATATAGATTAGAATGCCGATCAAAATTGGAGCGATGAGGCTAACTAATGTCAGATTTAAGACTAGCATTACAACTTAACATTTTATGTTAACTAGTTTGGGCATATAGTTGGTATGCTTTGCAGCATGACGACAGATAATTGTGATCTACCCCTTGTGGTGTATTAATGCCATCTGCCCCAGCATCTGTCTGTGAATGTCGACACTTGGTTGTTTGGCATGTTGACATAACAACCACTCGGGACAAGGCCATGATCGTTGTTAATTCCAAAGGTGAGGAGAAGGAGTTCAAAGATGTTAATTACAAAAGCGATTAGAAGCAGTTTCTGAACTAGTTGACCAGGTGAAGCGGTAATAGATCGAGACGTGGTAATAGTTTCTGAACTTTGTTGTATTCAATCGTTATGAGAAAATTGTTGCCGTGATGGTCTAAGCAGATGATAATTTATCTTTAGCTGCAGCGGGAGATTTCGAACAAGTTATTTTTAACTATGAGCTCATGAGAGATGTGACTGGGAACTTCGACAGAAAAAACATGCTTGGCAGATGAGGATTTGGAGAAGTTTATCAGGTATATGAAGCGTGGATTTGATGGGTCTGTCCAACATTGTGCAGTGATTACAAAGCTGTGAATGCACAAAACAAAATTTGTGCATTGGTGGGACCGAGATCAGAAGTTGCCCTTGGCTGAAATTTCAGTGATCAATTTCGAGACTTCGTGAATCTCCCCTTGGCTGAAATTTCAGTGATCAATTTCGAGACTTCGTGAATCTCCAATACTGTAGAATGCAATGCCAAATGTTTCAGATGGAAGGCTTCCCAAGATGAATATTCATGACTGCAGAGATTAGACAATAAGGGCATCATTGTTATGAAGTTTTCCTTTAATCACTTCTACTCAATCTTCAAAGGAGGCTTTTAGATCTGATCTCTATAAATAAATGTATTGAGAGGGGTGTCAAATTCGGATTTAGGCGTTGGCTACTTCCAAGAAGCTAATTTTTATTCTTTTAAAACCTAAAAGGCTCCTGCTCCCACATCTGAAATCAATCCAATGCTATAGGTTTCGTAAAAATAAAAATAAAATAAAAAAGAGGAGTTTAACGAACCTACCATTTCCTTTAAAAAATAATGACAAAATTTTAGTAAGAGTTTGATAAAACCTGGTTGAAATTTTTAGAAATCAGAAAAATAGTTATAAGTTTCAGGATTTTAAGTATTTTAAAAATTTTAATACCAAATTCCAAAACTAAATATAAACAAGAGTAATCTGACTCAACAGTTCTAATAAATGTGACCAAAGAGTAATTCGACTCAACAAGTTCTAATAAATGTGACCAAACATTGTATCAGGTTTTTTTTGTTTTTTCCAAAAGCTTAGCCATATAATTCTCCTTAAATGTATAAATAAATTTAAAATATATTTTAAAGATTTTTTTCCAAAATCTTAACCATATAATTTTTCCTTAAATGTATAAATAAATTTAAAATATATTTTTAAGGTATAAAAAGTTTCAGTACCCAGAAAAAAACTATTAAACACAAATTACACATTAAACACATTAAATTAGTCTTAGAGCATTGGCGATTGCAAGGAAGAATAAAATTAATGTTTCAAGCATTTACATCATATAAAAGAAACGTTAGCCGTGCATATTACTCTGTTTTAATCATAATATCAACAACAAAACTGAACATTACAAATATCATAACAAATTGGAATAGAGTATACTAATAATAGTAATTTAAATATAACGATAACATATATATATAACTAACATAGCTATTCATATATATATAACTAATATAGCTATTTAGTAAAAGTCTGAATTACCTAAATAAAGTTAGAAATGTCTGGATCGTTCTATTTCAAAATTAAATACATGCTATGTCCTTCGTATCCTGTAATTATATCATCACACGTACAAATAATGTATTTCTGTTTGGTATCTTTGAATGGTGAGTAATATAGACCTTGTTGTTGGATGTGGTACGCAGACCATCAAATTTGAAGGCCTATATACCATGCACAACAGTCAGATTCTAATAACCTATATCCCACATGTAGTGGCATTAAACACGCACAACAATCATTCTAACAACAACATACGGCAATGACAATTTCTTCGGCCTGTTCGTTTATATAATGGAGGACAAGCGCTTGGAAAGCATCTTCAGAGTGTCTACCAAACCACACTGAAGCATGCCTCTCTCACCTGCTCAGATACGTACTGCTTAATTAATGCTTCATTTTCATCCCCTGCACAAGGTTCACAGTTCTTCAACAGCCACATTGCCAGGTTGAAATTTCGAAAGTCCGAGGGATCAGTGCTTTGAATGGCCACCATAAGCTTTAAAGGATGACAACTATTGAAGATGATGGGAGTATTCACTTCTTAACCTCTCTGCCTCTAAAGCAAGCTCTGTGAATTCTGTGGAGGCTGGAAGATCCACATCGATAGGTTCTTGACCAGACCTTGTAGCCATCAATTCCTCTGCTTGATGATGCATTTGCTCAAACGGTGCAGTAATTATAGGCTTCAGAGATGTCATCAGAGACTGCTCCACAACGCATCTCCTGCACTTGCACTTGAAACCCCAAAACTTGCATTGGCTTGGCCCTGTAAAAACTCTCTCCGGCAGGGACTATAGCTATGGCAGTGGCTCCCTTGTTATGGCTGGTTATCAATCTCTAAAGTCCCGAAACCTTTCTTTTCCCGAAAGAGTATTTTTGTTAAGAGTTCAGATGCTCAGCCCGTGCACAACGCTCAGAAGCTTGATATTTTATTTAAATGTATTTTAACAATAATTAAACGTTTTTATTTTGTTTTTAAGGAATCAAATGATTAAAATAGTACATGAAATTGTGAGTTTCCACTATTTAGAATGTGTTTTAAGTATGTTTTGCAAGGAAACATAAAAAAACGTGTGTTTCCCACCTGTTACAAAAATGAGAAAACGTGTAATAGTTCCCCACGTGTTACAAAAATGAGAGTAGATTGTACTGCTGTACTTATACCCGAGTTCCTTGCTGTTAATGATAAGTGAGCTCGATAAATCTCCATACCATATGTCTCGACTTTATTTGAACCGTGATATCTTCCATCATTAATCAAGTCTAATTTTAATTATATGAAAATGTAATTATTCTCTATAGGGTGTTTACGTGTGGGAGTTCTACTCTCTAGTTTTGATATCATATGATGCCACTTCATAATAAACGGGTGGGTTTCTCACTATACTTTGTATATTTCATGTATTTTTGGTTTAGATAATCCTTATTTGACGTAACACAAAGTGACTAATTTTAGAAAAATAAAATAATAAATATAATTATTTTAATTTAACGATGATGTGGCTAGTATCTTTATTTTAATTTACTTTAATTATAAATATACTTTGATTATAAATAATATTAAGTAGAAAGGTTTTTTTTATTTGTGTAATATATTGAAATTTTATTAAAATTAATTTTGAAAATAAGAATTTGAATGCACAATACTTGTTAGGGTATTGCAAATACGGTAGCAAGTTAAGTGGGTTTGATTGTGGGGAAAACTTCACAATTAAGTGCCCTTGAGCCATAGGCGATTTGGCATGGGTGTCCTCCTGGGAAGTCCTGGTTACCGTGTGCAAGCCTCGGAAGTGATGATTGACAATGCTATCTGATCTATTTCACTAGTTTCGATCCCACTTATTCACCCCTGTGAACATTACCGGATGCAATGAGTGCTAAATGGACTATTCAAAAATAATGAGAAATGACTTACTTAAGGGAGTTGAATCCCAAAAATTGATATGTAATAGAATTATATTATTATTTGACATTTAATCATATTAAATTTAACTACTCATTACATATTTTGTAATCTTTCCTAGAAAACTCCATCACCATTCAAAACATAAGCACATTTTTTTATTAATTAATTTAAAATAAATTAATAAAAAAATATAACTAACAGGAATAAATATTAACCCTTAATCTGTATATACTACAAACAAATATTTTGCACATACCATCACATTATATCTCACAATTATCTAATCCATTTATTTATCAATATAGGTAACCTATTTATATCTATCCATATAATTATTGTCTTTTAAATTTTTATTTTTATTTTTATTTTTAAACATTTTGTTTTTTTAGATTTGATTTTGTAATTTTTATTTGGTTTGGAGATTGAAATTCTCCATTCGATACCTATTATTTAATAGTATGTGAAAGTGATAGTCACGAGGAACATAGTTCCATAAATGTCTTTGGAATTCTAAATCCTCTCTATCTATAAAAAATGATAATGATTGTAATTATTACTAGCATTTGCATCAAATGTTGCAAAGGAAATGCACGTTGACATGTAAATGGTCATTTAAAATAATAATTACTAAAGAAAATTGCATGCAAAGGTGGAAGATAAAGCTAAATTATTTAAATTATCTGAAGTTTATAGATAGTATAATTCTTGTAACAAAGATTGGCTCTTGATCTTCTAAGATGTGAAAAACATGATGGTGGTATTTCCACATTCGAAATTGCATCACAACTTTATGAATGATTCTATACATAGATTGGACACTTCATCTATATCCCATGAGTTCCTATGAGTATTCTGTATATGGTGAGTTCTAGGAAGAGTAGCCCATTAAAATCGACCAATATAGGCCAATCAATACTCATAATACATAATACTCATAAAACACATATATTCCTTTATTATGTGTACTTATTTACTATGTGGTTTTGAGTAACATTGTTGGAAAATATAATCATTAAATTAAAGGATATTTTCATCTATTATGTATATTTATTTACTATGTGGTTTATAATCATTAAATTAAAGGATATATTCATCTATTATATATATTTATTTACTATGTGGTTTTTGGAAAATACAATTATTAGAATTTCTTTCTATAAAAATGCAAACAACATAATATCAACTCAGCGCCATGGGAATGAAACTCAAAACCTTTTATTTGACTTCTCATAATTCTTTGTTCGAGCTTTAACTAGAACAACAATTCAAAGTGTTTAACCATTTGAATATTATTATTCATTAATTTTTCAGTTGAAGATGAATACATTTAGTATTGGCAAGATTTCATGAAGTACAAAATGCATTGGCAAGATTTCATGAAGAACAAAATGCTAATACAGGATATAATACAAATGTCACAAAAAGCATTGGTAGGATTTTTTGCATCATGAAGAACAAACAAAATGCTGATACAGGATATAATACAAATGTCACAAAAATATCCACTAATAATCTGCAATTTAACAAACTGCATAATTAAATCTAAAAACTTAACAACTGCATTTATTATCGCTTAGAAGATGAATTAAATTGACTCTGTTTGATTGGAAGAGAAGTCCAATTATAACTTTATTATAAATTATTACTATTAATTATAAAAAGAAACACACACACAAACACGGATATAAGAAGTAACAAAATTCCTAATCATGAAAATTCATCACCATTTTACCATGGATATTCTTAATGTCATGATAGACTTTGTTACATGTTCAATTATCAATTTATTTTAAATTATTATTATTAATTATAAAAAGAAATACACACACATATAACAAGTAACAAAATTCTTAATCAAGAAAATTCATCACCATTTTACCATGGAGATTCTTAATGTGATGATGGATTTTGTTACAGTATTGATAAGTCATCCTATTGGCCTATAATATTGTATCAAAGCCTATTTATAGATTAAGAATTTCCATAATAAAGTGTGAATACATGTTTTGATGATCATTGTAATTTGATGGTTATATGCATTCAAAGCCTATTTATAGATTAAGAATTTCCATAATAAAGTGAGAATACAAGTTTTGATGATCATTGTAACTTGATGCTTATATGTATTTAAAGTCTATTTATAGATGAAGAATTTCCATAATAAAGTGAGAATACATGTTTTGATGATCATTGTAACTTGATGCTTATATGTATTGAAAGCCTATATAGATTAAGAATTTCCATAATAAAATGAGAATACATGTTTTGATGACCAATGTAACTTGACGCTTATATGTATTTAAGTTCCAAACTAATTTATGGTTTCTAATTAATGATTTTATTTAGATGACAATGCTAGTTTATAATTCGAAATAAAACTAACTAAATTTTGATGTATATATTAAGACTAATATAAAAAAATAATAAAAAATAATATTAGCTAACACAATTTTTTCTTTTTAAGACGGTTAAGACATTATATGTTCATATTGTTTGTCCCAAAAAAATTTGAACACGAAACCTAGGCTACCAAACTCCTCAGTCACCAATCAAAATGCCTTACTTGACCTCCTCAGATAAGCAATTTAGTTAAAATAAGCTCATACATTATGAAATTTACTCGACATTTTGCCTGAACTAAAATTTTATTTCACTTTATTGGACATGCGTCTACAAAATGTCAGCGAACATCGTATACTAGAATGCAAAACTCAGAGACAACAATGGGGTTTCTATAATCTGAATGTGCTAATAATTTTTTAGAGGGTTGAATCAATTTTTTACATTCTAAAATACAATTTGAATGACCAATAGTCAAATGTTTCCCACTAATTTCAAGAGTCTCTTAATAAATTATTGTGGACTTCATCATGATAAATCCACCTTAAATACAGATCTAACACGAGCAGAGAGGAGATGAAAAATTCTTTAAAGTCCAAATACAACGTGTAATTTTTCATTGTTAATATGTATTTTTGAATGCTAAATCGAGTATATATAAGACCAAATAAACATTTTAACAATAATTTGTTTCTTTCATGATATATACATAATTAATTTATTATAGTGGACATTATTTTTCTATTTAGATCATAATTTGTTTTTATTTTAAAGACGCATGTGTCAACTTGATGGACGAACAAACTTATACATCCCCTCCCTTGGCTGTAGAATGAGCCTCTCCACTCAAAAAGCTCAAGATAAATATGATTCTCCTTATAAATGTGAAGATGCAACTAGACCAAGGTTTTATTAGCCTGACCGAGGGTCAAGTCAATTCCTACTACTACCACCATAATCTCTAGGTGAACCAGCATCCCCTCACTGGGCTATAAAGTGAGCCTCTCAGCTCAAAAAGCTCAAGATAAATATGATTCTCCTTATAAATGTGAAGATGCAACTAGACAAGGGTTTTATTAGCCTGACCCAAGGTCAAGTCAATTCCTACCACTACCACCATAATCTCTAGGTGAACTAGCTTGCTAACGTTATACTTTCCATAAAAATGGTTGTCTGCTAATCAAAGTGCCACCTAGAAATGAAATGTAAAGTTACACCATCAAAGGTAAAGTTGCATCATATGTTTACAGGGTGTATATTTTTTTTGTACATGTGAAATTATTATGCTGATCTAACATGTTCATAAAGCTTATATTGAGCAGACATTTTAATGACTATACACATAGGTATCCTGCCAAGGATGAATGCAACCCAATCAATAAATTCGTTTAACACTTCAACCTAAGATGCACGCTACTTATCATATTCAAACTTAAAGATCCAAATTCAAAATATAAGTCAGAGTGCACTTAATAAATCCAGATCTAAGATATAAAGTTTGGTCAATTAAATATTTTTCCAGACATTTCCAACTATCAAAAGAGAATTTTCACAACCATTTAAATTTAATACAGACCATTCATTATGAGCAAAGTTGAATAGGCTAGAAAGAATAAGCAGCCCTACATAGCAGTGACACCAAACTTGTTAGTGCAATGAGTGCACTTAATAAATCCAGTTGCACAACTGACAACATCAAGAATTTAAATTTTAAGAGAAAGCATTGTAAACAATTTTTGTAGCTAACCACTCTTTTCCATCAATCATTCATATAACTAGAAAATCAAAAGTTGGGAACAATGTACATGATGGTGATACAAAATAATTGGGGAGAACAACATAGGGTGAATAAGAATAATAGGGCTTACATAACAGTGGTAGTAAACTTAAGTAGTTTGTCAGTCTCCATTAACAACAAGATAAATGGAGTACAATTGCTATTGTCTCCATTCCTTTGAATCCAAAGCCACAACCCAGTATAGTACAATAGACAAAAATATCCCTAAGACAAACACATAGAGGTATAAATTACAATTACAACACAATTCCCTTAATAAACTCATTTGTTGCTTGTAAATAATTGTATGCATGTCATCTTTCAAGCAGTTTCATGTATGGTATATGTGTAGATTATGAATTTTGTGAGCCTCCCTCAGGCTTGAGAACTCCATCCTCCATTGCTAGTCATTTCCTTCTACGTCAGAGAATAAACCCCACACTTAAAACATATTCTATATATTCTCATATTGTTTCCCTCTTAAATTTAGAGAATTTCCGGCACTTCAAACCACTCCAAACAAAACAAAATAACAATACATTATACAGGGAAATCTCTTTTCCGAGAGTTCTATAATTGCTGACATTCTAATTAGGCCCCTGAATCTCAAATGGATAGATTTCTGCAACCACCGACAGACTAACTAGGTCGCTGTAGGATAGGATATTTTTGTTTAGAAACCTCAAGAATTGTAAAAATTTAACATTTTTAATGAACATTGTTTATACATTTAATAAAGGTCAGATAAACACATGTATCTATCCACCTGAATAATGTGATTCTTGAAGCTCACATTCTCCTTCTCTTTTCGTGTGGAGTATTCAATATAGAGAACACTGATAAGGTAAGCGGTCCAACTTCCCATCAACCCATTGAAAATTTGAAACAAGACTCCTAACACCATTCCCAACTGAGAGAATGAGTAAGGCAATGTTAGAAGTACTTGTGCTACCTGCAATTCCAAACCCAAAACACTCAACTCTTGAGCTCCTCCTAAATAATTAGTACATACATATATTAAAAAAAAAAAAATGTGAACAAACAAGAACAACCAAGAGTTCATAGTTTCACCAAATTCTATTCATTACAACATATTTGTAAAATATTTTCTTAAACAACTCAGCTTACATAGGGTGAATAAGAATAACAGGGCTTTCATAGTAGTGGCAGTAAACTTGAGTAGTTTATTAGTCTCCATTAACAACAAGATAAATGGAGTACAATTGCTGCTGTCTCCATTCCTTTGAATCCAAAGCCACAACCCAGTACAATACAGTAGACAAAAATAACCCTAAGATAGACACATAGAGGTATAAATTACAATTAAAATGCAATTCCCTTAATAAACTCGTTTGTTGTATGTAAATAATTGTATGCAAGTCAGATTTCAAGTATTTTTAGGTATGGTATATGTGCAGAGTATGAATTTTGTGAGCCTCCCTCAGGCTTGACAACTCCATCCTCCATTGCTAGTCATTTCCTTCTATGTCAGAGAATAAACCCCACACTCAAAATATATTCTATATTATCTCATATTGTTCCCCTCTTAAATTCAAAGAATTTCCATCATTTCAAACCACTGCAAACAAAACAAAAGAACAATACATTATACAAGGCAATCTATGTGCCCAGAGTTCTATAATTGCTGACATTCTAATTAGGCCCATAAATCTCAAAGGCATGACTTTCTACAACCACCAACAGACTAATTAGGCCACTGTAGGATAGGATACTTTTGTTTAGAAACCTCGAGAATCGTAAAAATTTAGCGTTTTTTAAAGAATATTTTTTATACATTTAATAAAGTTTAGATAAACATCTATATCTATCCACCTGAATAACGTGATTCTTGAAGCTCACGTTCTCATTCACTTTTCGTGTGTGGTATTCAATATAGAGAACACTGATAAGGTAAGTAGTACAACTTCCCATCAACCCATAGAAAACTTGAAACAGGACTCCTGACACCATTCCCAACTGAGAAAATGAATAAGGCAATGTTAGAAGTACTTGTGCTACCTACAATTCCAAACCCAAAACACTCAACTTTTGAGCTCCACTTCAATAATTAGTACATACATATATTAAAAAAACAAAAATGTGAACAAACAAGAACAACCAAGAGTTCACAGTTGCATCAAATTCTAGTCACTACAACATAGCTGCAAAAGATTTCCTAAAACAACTAGCTTACATAGGGTGAATAAGAATAACAGGGCTTGCATAGTAGTGGCAGCAAACTTGAGTAGTTTGTCAGTCTCCATTCACAACAAGATAAATGGAGTACAATTGCTACCGTCTCCATTCTTTTGAATCCAAAGCCACAACCCAGTACAATACAGTAGACAAAACAAATGTTATACTTCCCATCAAAATAGCGGACTTCTAATCAAACTGCCACCTAGAAATGAAATGTAAAGTTACACCATGAAATGTAAAGTTGCATCGTATGTTTATAGGATGTATATTTTTTTTGTACATGTGAAATTATTACGCTGATATAACATGTTCATAGGGCTATATTGAGAAGACATTTTAATGACCGTACACATAGGTATCCTTCCAAGGACGAATGCAACCCAATAAATAAATCCGCTTAGCACTTCAACCTAAGATGCATGCTACTTATCATATTCAAACCTAAAGATCCAAACTCAAAATATATGTCAGAGTGCACTTAATAAATCCAGACCTAAGATATAAAGTTTGGTCAATTAAATATTTTTCCAGACATTTCCAACAATCAAAAGAGAATTTTCACAACCATTTAAATTTAATACAGACCATTCATTGTGAGCAAAATTGAAAAGGTTGGAAAGTATAAGCAGCCCTGCATAGCAGTGACACCAAACTTGTTAGTGCAATGAGTGCACTTAATAAATCTAGTTGCACAACAGGAAACATCGACCATTTAAACATTAAGAGAAACCATTGTAAACAATTTTGGTAGTCGAACACTCTTTTCCATCAATCATTCATATAACCATAAAATCAAAAGTTGGCAACAACATACATGATGGTGATACAAAATAATTGGGGACAACAACAAAGGGTGAATAAGAATAATAGGGCTTGCATAGCAGTGGCAGTAAACTTAAGTAGTTTGTTAGTCTCCATTAACAACAAGATAAATGGAGTACAATTGTTGCTATATTCATTCCTTTGAATCCAAAGCCACAACCCAATATAGTAGAGTAGACAAAAATAACCCTAAAACACACACATAAAGGTATAAATAAAAATTACAATGCTGTTGGGCAATTTATTTGCTTAAATTGCTTCATTAAATAATCAACTAGGGAAACTCGTAAGCTTGTGACGGTGCCACCAATATATATGCAGGAGTAGGCAACTAACTCTATGTCTAGATAAATTATTTACAATTCAATATAATATGCAAGGGAAGAGGCTCCGAACTTAGGAGGTCCTGGTTATCCTTCTCTACAGTATCATAGAGAAATCATTGATTACATAAAACTAGAAACTTGAAATGAAGACAAGAGAATGAACTTTAATTGTTGTTCAGATTGAAAGAGAGAGAAAGACTAACTTAGTCTCTTGATTGTCCCCTCATATAATAATCCAAACTAAACTAAGATTCATTCATAAGCGTAAAAAAATGAAATAACTTGAAACATAAAAGCAAAAGGATGAATTTCAATTATCATACAAATCAAATAGAGAGAGAGCCTAACTTAGACTCTTAGTTGTCCTTTCATATGTTGATAAGATTCTAATTTAAAATTCATTCCTCAATCATAAACAAATCCTCAAACATGTAAGCAATTAAATGAAATAAGATCTAATATGAAATAACATGTTCCTTTGATCCTTCGAGAGTGATCTCAATTCTCCTAAGAACAAAGTGACAAGCTATTCCATATACTACATTAAGGCAACTTATATCTAAAACTACATAATGGAAATATATGTAAAACAAAGCTTTATTTTATTCCATCACAAGTTGGATACAATGCTCCAAGAATCCTCCCCTTGGAATGGAGGAGGTACTCCTATTTATACAATGAGATGAGATAACAAACTCATAATGATGATCCACTAATCTCTCCTTTAGTTCCATACATTTCTCAACCATCTAGACACATAACCCTATCCTCCATGATCTTATCCATGAGGTCCATGATTTTCTCCATGAGATCATGATCTTTTCCATGAGGCTTATCTTATCAAATTCGAATTTGATCATTCAAGGCCACATAAAGATGCCCTGGAAGCTTACTTTGTACCTACACATGTCAACAAACTCATTCTAATTGTTAGGTATAAGTATAAGCATATTATTTTCTAAAGTTTAGCCATAAATCCACTTAAAAATGTTAAGAATTAATAAACTTTGGAAAAAGCATAGTTATGACCCAATAATGAGGTAAATGTAATGATGTGGAGGTGGAATGGAGGTGACATGAAGGTAGAATGTGAAGATATTGGTGAATAATGGAGTGAAAATAAGGACTATTTTGAGGCCCAACGAATGCAATTCCCTTAATAAACTTGTTTATTGCCTGTAAATAATTTTATGCATATCAGCTTTCAAGAAGTTTCAGGTATGGTATATGTGCAGAGTATGAATTTTGTGAGTCTCCCTCAGGCTTGACAACTCCATCCTCCATTGCTAGTCATTGCCTTCTATGTCAGAGAATAAACCCCACACTCAAAAAATATTCTATATAATCTCATATTGTTCCCCTCTTAAATTCAGAGAATTTCTAGCACTTCAAACCACTGAAAACGAAACAAAAGAACAATACATTATACAAGGAAATCTCTGTGCCGAGAGTTCTATAATTACTGACATTCTAATTAGGCCCCTGAATCTCAAATGGATAGATTTCTGCAACTGCCAATAGACTAATTAGGCCAATGTAGGATAGGATATTTTTGTTTAGAAACCTCAAGAATTGTAAAAATTTACCATATTTTAATGAATATTTTTTATACATTTAATAAATTTTAGATAAACATCTGTATCTATCCATGTGAATAACGTGATTCTTGAAGCTCATGTTCTCCTTCTCTTTTCGTGTGCGGTATTCAATATAGAGAACACTGATAAGGTAAGTGGTCCAACTTCCCATCAACCCATAGAAAACTTGAAATAGGACTCTTGACACCATTCCCGATTGAGAGAATGAGTAAGGTAATGTTAGACGTACTAGTGCTACCTACAATTCCAAACCCAAAACACTCAAATTTTGAGCTCCTCCTGAATAATTAGTACATACATATATTAAAAAAACAAAAATGTGAACAAACAAGAACAAACAAGAGTTCATAGTTGCATCAAATTCTAGTCACTACAACATAGCTGCAAAATATTTTCTTAAAAACTCAGCTTACAGTGAGAAAAACAACAACCCAAGTGTAACAAGTGTCATTACAAAATGAAGATACAGAATATCCTAAAGGCTCACAAGGTTTTTTTCACTTGGGTTCAGTTTGTACAGAGCAGGACCAAGATCAAAATCTTCATTCAATAAGCCCTTTAGGGGCAAAATGGGGCTGATAAAACTAAAAATGAAATAGTTGAATGCAAGAGATATTGAATTTGGAAACTAGGTCAATCAGAACGTTCAAGATAGGTAGGATGCAGATGCAAATGTAGTTACTCCAATGAGAAAAAGGCTTGAATGGAAAGGTATACTGGAAGCTACATTTGTGCTATATATTGGATGGAAAAACCTGCAACAAGTCATGAACTATGGAAAATTGTAATGCAAAAAACAAAAAATAAAGGTGAATTTGAACATTGCCAACAATAGTTTCAATCGCCACACTAATCTTCAGAAAGTGGTAGTTTAAATCGCCACACTAATCTTCAGAGAGTGGTTCTGCGCTGAGAGCCGAATTTTGATCTCTGTTGATAATCTGATGAGCAATAACAAACATTGAAAAATCATTTTCAAGGCCTTGAAAGATGTAACCAAATTAAATCGACACAGTCGAAATGTCGTTGTTGTTGTGATGGGTCGTAGTGATGGAGTATGTGAACGGTGTGAGCAAGGCAATTATGCAATAGTTGCAACCAATTCAAATTCGATTCAAACACACAGAAATGAAGGGAGAATGGGCAATAATAATGAAGCGAGGGTACTTAAGACGTAACTGAAAAGGAGTCTATTATAAGATAAACAAAGGGTAAGGAGTCGGTTATATGATCAACCGAGAGTAAGGAGTCAGATAAGGAGGAGTTGGTTATGAGATCAATGGATGGCAACATTTTAATCATCTAACACTTAATCTGATGGTGTATAACAATGACAACAAGGATGAGAGGGGAGTTCATTTCAAACGGAAACGACTTATGATGTAATTATTATTATATTTATATTTAGCTAATTTGTACAAAATATTTAAATATGAATCTTAAATAATATAATTTATATAAATTTTATATTTAAAGAAAAAATAATAAATATAAATGTATGTAACAGTGATATCTTATAAATTTAAAAATAACATAATACATGAAAAAAAATTGTTTAATTGGAAAACTTTGGTTATGGATATATATTACTTTGCGTAAAACATTAATATTGATTAATGTTGTTGTAACACTGGACAAATCGCATTCATAACTCGTATGTGCTTAATATTTACATAGTCCATAATGTTTCTATCATGGCTAGCATTAAATGTTCACATGGCCTCCGGTGCTGTAGCCATTACTACCCAGCCTTGGGTATGCTGGTCCTCGTATGTTGGGACACGCGGCGTGATCTCGACTGAGGATGTTGAATGCATATGCCATCTATTTCTACTATCTTGTGTCATTTGTCTTACTTCGTCTCCGTCGATTCCTGTCTAGCGATCCAATAGTGGTATGGGTCTAGGGTTTTACCCCCTAACTGCTTTCTCATGCCTAGCACTCAGTGAGTTCATTGTTACCATTGACCCAAGGTTTCTTGTTGTTCTACAACGAAGGTTTGGTTTGTTGAAGGTTTCAAACTAGAAACTACTCCTCCTGAAGCTTGCCTTGGTCATGTTGTTCAATCCGGAGAAGGCAAGTAACATTGGTCATGTGGTTTCAAGCAAGGTCGATAGTTTCCCTTTTCTGTGTGTGATTGGAAATTCGTCTGATGACGAGACTGACAAACTACTGCCTTTGTCCAGGGTATATCGAGAGTATTTGAAAGCTATGGGAGTGGTTCTATTCCAGTGTTTGTAAGGTAGCTCATAAACCCCAAAATATTCCTGATTCATTGATAATATTTTGAACTTAGAACTATTTATTAAGAAGTTTTGATATATTTTCAGGTGGTCGCTTAGTGAGGAAACCCTCTAGTTTAAGGTATGACCCATTTCTCTTTCTGGTATACATGTTTTGGTAATTTTTGCCATCAGATAGCCTTATATCCATACTTGTTTTTGGTTATTGGCAGGTACTTTCCCTTCTCTACTCCATTTGCGCAAGGGTGGAACATGCTCTTAGAAGTTTAATGGCTTACGATTTTCTTGGTCGTTCATAGGTTGGCACTCTAGTTCACAATTATTTAGTTTACGAAGAGTTTATTGCTCCATCGAGCTAATATCTAAACATTACTTATATTTCCTTTACTTCTTAATTAGTTAGTCGTTTACGAGAGTTAGGAGCCTCTGTGCATGGCTTGAGAAATTGGGGAAAATATCAGTCCCTGAGTCAACCATGATTACTTATGGACATATCTATTTTGCGCCTTATTCTTTTTGTGTTAAGTTATCAATTGAAAAGAACTTTGTGGGTTTTGGTCATATCAACCCAATAGCGTCATTATGGAATTGTAAGCTATTTCCATAATAAACACACAAACACACACACAGACACACAGACACATACACACACACACAGACACACAGACACACACAGACACATACACACACACACACACACACATATGCAATGCATTTTCAATTTTGAATGATATTCTTGTTATGTTGTTTCAAATTTAATAATGGGCCGAAGTTCCTCCGTTCTACTATTCAGAGTATTAAGATTTATCAACTGGTGATAGTTTGCTCGGTCCCTCCAGAATAATCGGTTTACTGTTGGTTTATACTAGGAATCACATGTGTTACTTCTAGATATACTTAAAGTCTTTATGCCATCCATCTTTGTCGTAGGCTTATAACTTTTTACATTTATGATTGCTGAGGATACACCTCCACTCATTTGGTATTTCCAAACAGTTTCTTATTATTATTGAAGTTTATAAAGGATAACTAGATTATGGTGTGTTAATCAGCATGTGTTTGATTTGAAAAGCACAATACGCAAATGGATTTGGTAGAAATCCTGTAGGGTTTTGCACAATTGGTTCCGTTGTTTATTGAATGAAAAATACATTGAATATATAAGAGCATAGGCTTATTTATGTACTGTATAGGTTCATTCTTCATACTAAAATTACTTGTTGCGTCTTTTGCATATTATCATAAGATATTTTCTATTGTTTTTGTATACTGAGAAAAATAGATAACCCATGTCTACTATGATTAATGTACTTTTAAAGAGTTTCTTTGTTCAATCATTCTACATACAGGAAATTCTTCTAACATTACATCGAAATGAGATTTCCTATTTTGTCACTTAAATCAATATTCCATAGTTCAACACTAATTATTAATAAAATGTTTCATTTTACTTATCTATTTCGTAATAGAAACTAGTAATAAACAATCCCCTCTAGAAATTCTCTTCTCCAAGCCACGTGTCCGGAAATTACGTCCAGACCCTTCCTCGAGCACTCTCTTTGGTTCACAGTAATTATTTCCAACTACATTCAAGTACCTTGGGCCTTTGAAATCCTGTCCTACCACAAATCATGTACTCTTTTCTAACTGTTCTTGGGAATTCTCCCAGTGGTTTATTTCACCCAGCTCAAGGATCTCCCCCTGGATTCTTTTGCCCCCATCTAAATCTCCATTCAGGGCAAATGGGTAACTGTATTTTGTAACTGTTTCTTTTAATTAATGTAAACAATTTCTATTTTTGTTAAAGTATCCTTACCAATCATGTAGGTAACCACAATATATATTTCTTGGCCTTCCAGCCTCAGTCACTTATTGTTTAACAACATAGTGTACTAAAACTTAAAGTAACAAATAGTAAATATCAACTTAGTAACCTTAGTAATTTTATGCATTTTGGGGTGTTACATCTTCCCCCCATATGTGGAACACCATTCCTGGTGTTCTCTCAATGTTAAGAGAACAACGTCGGATAAGCTTTCCGCATAAATTCCTCTTCTTCCTAGGTGGCCTCATTTGGGCCAAAGTGCTTCCACTGCAGTTTCACTTGGGTGATGACTCACTTCCGCAATGCAGTTTCTCTCTGATCGAGAATACAAAGAGGTTGTGCCAAGAAACTCTCCTTCTATTTTGACCCACAGAAAACAAATCACAGTCACAACCCCATTTATTTTTAAAACAATATATCCAAAAGTCATATATCAAAATTAACCATTTACCTAAATATTTTCCAAGTTCATGATATGTTGAGGGTTATACACATATTTTCTTAGTAAAGACATGTGGAACACATTGTGGACATGAATGTGGCTTGGTAGAGAAAGATTATAGGCCATCAATCGAATTTGTTCCAAGACTTGAAAAGTTCCATAGTATTGGGGTGCTAACTTTGCACAACTTTGCCACTGTAAGGAACTTTTCTGGGGCTTTACTCTTAAATATAAGTGATCCCCCTATTGAAATTCTTTATATCTCCTCTTTTTATCTACATAAACGTTTTTTCTAACTTGGGCTGCCCTTAAATTTTGTCGAACCTTATTAACAATATCCTCCATTTTTTCTAGCATGTGAGGACCCAATGCTAGCTTATTAATTAGGTTATTCCAGTCTATGGGCACCATGCACTTCCTTCCATATAAACCTCAAAGGGGATCATGCCCAGTGCTTCATGATGTAAATTATTATACAAAAATTCCACTAGATGGAGATAATACTCCCACTTATATGGTTGCTACATCACAAACATTCGTAGCATGTCCTCCAACACCTAATTTACCCATTCAGTTTGTCCATCCATTAGGGGGTGATAGGCAGTACTAAATTGGACTTGAGTACCCAATCCTGAAAAGTGAGTTTTCTAGAAGGTGGATGTAAAATTTACATCATTATCAGAAATCACCACTTTGGGTATTATGTGTAAGAGAAAAATTTCCTTCATAAATATTTTTGCGATTTCAACAATTTTGTAAGTGGATTTCACAGGTATAAGTGAGTAGTTTTACTCAATTTGTGTACTACCATCGTAATTGAGTCATGTTGCTTCCTAGTGTGAGGTAAGCCGGTGATGAAATCTAGAGATATGGTCTCCCATTTCCATTCCAGAATGGGCAATGGTTGCAACAAACATGTGGGATGTTGATGTTCTACCTTCACCAACTGACACTCCAAACATTTGGACAAGTACTCTGCGACATCCTTCCTTAACTTGGGCAAGAAACACCCTTTCTTGATGGCTGAAAATAGTTTCTAGTAACTTAGGAGGCTAGCACATGGTTTTCTACGAAACTCATCAAATATCAATTTTTTAACCGAGTTTTGGTTAGGGACATAAATTATGCTCTTAAAAATAAGAAGGTTGTTGGAATTTATTTCAAACTCTGATGTTTCCTTTTTCAATAGGGCTTCCTTTGTTTTTTTCCAAAGGAAAGTATATTCTGGATCTTTGATAGATGCTTCCTTTATGATTTCAGGAATATTTGATCTCACTTGGCTCATTTGGACCTCATAAATACAATGTAATTTTTTGCTCAATGCATCGGCCACACGGTTTTCCTCCCCTTTAAGATGTTTCATGTTGAAATCGAATTCACTTCAAAATGCTATCCATCTGGCCTATCGAGCGTTTAAGCTAGATTGGTTGAAGAAATTTGTAAGGCTGTTATGATCTATTAATAGTAGAAATTTCTTCCCCAACAGGTAGTGTCGCCACATTTTAAGTGCATGCACTACTGCTGTTAATTCAAGGTTATAAGCATAATATCATTGTTCATACTCCTTAAACATTCATGATTAATAAGAAATAATCTTTCCCTCTTATGTCAGCACTCCCCCAACAACCTCTTTCATTACATTCGTGCAAACCATGAAAGAATTTTTCGAATCTCCCACTTTTAACACCAGTGCAGTGGTAAGCAAGTGTTTCAGTTTTTGAAAACTTTGTTGACACTCGGCAGTCCATTGGAAAGCGCACCCCTTTTCTATAAGGAGGTCATTGGGAAGGAGATTTTTGAAAATCCCTCAATGAATTGATGGTAGTACCCGGCTAAACCCACAAATGATCTGATATCAATGACATTCTTTTGGGCTATCCATTTCATAATTGTTTTGATCTTCTCTGAATCCACTCCTATTCCATCTTCTAAAACAACATGACCCAAGTACTGAATCTGATTTTTGAAAACTTCACACTTGCTGAATTTAGCATATAACTAATTTTCTAGTAACGTTTGCAATACTATTCTTGGATGTTATTTATGCTACTTGCACCTGATCAAATAGATCATCAATACAGGGTAAAGGATATTTATTCTTAATGTTTAGGTTGTTTTAATTGACGATAATTGATGCATAATCTGAGGGTCCCCTCTATTTTCGTACAAATAATACAGGAGCTTCCCAAGGGGACACACTAGGGTCGATATACTTTTTGTCTAGAAGCTCCTGAAGCTGCATTTTGAGTTCTGTTAACTCAGGTATGCTCATGCGATAAGAGGCCCTAGATATTGGGGCTGCATGGAGAATTAGCTTGATGGTGAAATCAATATCACGCTTTGGTGGTAAGCCTGGAATGGGTTTGGGAAATACATTAACAAATTCCTGAATGATAGGAATGTTTTTGAGGAGGTCATTTTATTTTTACATTTGTAAACCCCACCTGAACAACATATATTTGACAACCTTTTCTCATACATTTTCCTAAATGATTAACAATAATAGGGCGTAACTTGGTATTGGTTTTAATTCCTTGTAGTTCCTTCCATTCGCCTGATTCAGCAATACAACTAACAATTTTTTGTTTGTAATTCACTAGGGACCAAAATTTTTCCAACTAGTCCATCCCGATTAAAATATCATAAGAACCCAAAGGAAGTATATTAAGGTCAACGTAAATAGGTTGCCCTTAAATTTTTATGGGACAACGTTTTGTTTTTGCAATTACCCTTGTTTTTTTCCCAATGGCTAATTGAACTAGCCATGTTTTTGAAACTTTACTTCTCTACAGTTGACACTTTTCTACCACCTTAGGACTAACATAGCTTAAGCTAGCACTTGGATCAAATAAAACAAATATAGGTTGCTCAGAGATCATACCTTCACATTGGATCATGGTGGGCTGAAATTCTACCTGATGATCATGTAGAGCAACATTAATTATGGGCATGCTCCTTGCCACTTCCCCAACCTTTGATGCTTCTTGCATATTTGATAGATGTTCCGTCCTTGCCTTATGAAGATAATTTTTGTAATAATGTGGTTCTCGGCATCCCCAGAATTGTAGCGGTGGTCTTGACTGCTGGTCATTAATAGATCTAGTGACTCCTTCTGTTGGTTTGTTTTTAGAATATGCAGCTTTGGGCTGATTCCTGGCTGCAAACATGCTAAGAGTTGTTTGTTGTACATTCCTGCTAGTAGAAAATTTTGGGTGTCTATTTGGAATCAGGCTTCTACGCTTCGTATTCAACCCTCCTTTACTTCCTTCATTCTTTTGTATCATTTTCTGGTAGAAAATGTGGGCTTTCCACACTGCATCGTCCATTGTCTTAGGGTAGTCAAATTCAAATTTTCCCTTCATAAAGTTGGGTAAGATGTTGATGAAGTTCTAAATTTTTGCCTTTTCCTCTTGCATGTAAGGCACATAGAGCAGCAAGGAAGTGAATCGTGTCACATATTCATCTGTAGTTAAGGCTCCCAATCTTAGCTCGTGAAATTCCTTTGCTTTTTTGTCATAATAGTGCTCAGTTATATAGTTGTCTTTGAAATGTTTTTGAAACTCATTCCATGTAACTTGCTCTTCATCAATTTTTCCTACAATCTTGATTTCTTCCCACCACATGGTAGCCTTACCGCTTAGCTGATAAACTGCCAATCATGCCTTCAATTTATCAGTGTACTCATAAATATGAAAATACTTGCCCATATTGATTAACCAGGCCCCCACTGCCTCTTCAGATTCTCCTTCAAAGAGTGAGGGTTTATTTTTTTTAGATTATCCTTCTAATTCAGATTTCTGTGTTTTGGCTAGGTGTTGGTCGGAGACATTTTCCGAACATCCTTCTTCGTCTTCCCCATGTTTTTCAACTGACTTAGCATTTTCTTCTCCATGCTGATCCATCGGGGCCTTCTCCCAGTCTTCTGTACTGGGCTCTGGGTGTCGTTCATTCTGTCAATTGGACAGACTTCTTAGAATTCTCTCTTGTTCTAAATGTAGTCGTTCATTATACATTCTTAAATTTGTCATTTCAACACGTAGTTGCTGAACAATTTCGAGTAACATTACATTAGCTTGATGGGATTCCTTGCCCAGCTGTATCCAAATATCTGAATTAGCATTCACATACGTTGTTCCGGGTGGATTGTGTGATCCAGAGCTCCTCCGCATTCTAAATTTTTCTTTATTGTTACAGTCTCCGTGTCCACACATACATTTACTTAGTTATATATATATATATATATATATATATATTACAAAACAACATATTTGCTTAAGGTATGATTATACATATATCCTAGAGAGTCTCAGTGTACGAACCTGATCTTTGATACCATTTGTAATAATCATATCTTTTAAATTAAAAGATAACATAATACATAAAAAAAAAAATATTACTTTTAACCAGAAAACCTTTGTTATGGATATATATTACTCTCCGTAAAACATTAATATTGATTAATGTCATCGTAACACTGGACAACTCGCATTCATAACTTGTATGTGCTTAATATTTGCACAATCCACAATGTTCTTATGGTGGCTAGCGTTAAATGTTCACATGGCCTCTGGTGCTATAGCCATTACTGTCTAGCCTTGGGTTAGCTGGTCCTCATATGCTGGGACACGCATGATCTTGACCGAGAATGTTGAATTCATATGCCATCTGGTTCTACCCTCTTGTGCGATTTGTCTTACTTCATCTCCATCTATTCCTGTCTGGCTATCCAACAATGGTGTGGGTCTAGGGTTTCACCCCTAAACTCTTTCTCACTCCCATCACTCAGTGAGTTCATTGTTACCATTGACCGAAGGTTTCTTGCTATTATGCAATGATGGTTTGGTTTGTTGAAGGTTTCAGACTGACAACTACTACTCCTATGGCTTTCCTTGGTCCAGGGTATATTGAGGGTATATCAAAGCTATGGAGAGGTTATGTTCCAGGGTTCAGAAGGTAGCTCATAAACCCAAAAACATTCCTGAGTCATTGATAATATTTTGAACGTAGAACTATTTATTAAGGAGGTTTGATATATTTTCAGGTGGTCTCTTGGTGAGGAAACCCTCTAGTTTCAGGTATGACCCATTCCTCTTTTTGGTATACTTATTTTGGTAATTTTTGCTATTAGATAGCCTTATATTAACTCCATGCTTGTTTGCGGTTATTGGTAGGTACTTTCCCCTCTTTTCTCCATTCGCGCAAGCTTAGAACATGCACTTAGAAGTTTAATGGCTTACGATTTTCTTGGTTGTTTCCAGGTTGGCACTCTGGTTCACAACTGTTTAGTTTACAGAGGGTTTATTGCTCCATCGGGTCGAGGTCTAAACATTACTTAGATTTCCTTTACTTCTTAATTAGTTAGTTGTTTACGAGAGATGACAACGTCTATGCACGGTGTGAGAAATTGGGGAGAATATCAGTCCTTGAGTCGACCATGAGTTTTTATGGACATATCTATTTTGTGTCTTATTCTTTTTTTGTTAAGTTATCATTTGAAAAGAACTTTTCGGGTTTTGGTCATATCGACCAGAGTCATTCTGGAACTGTAAGCTATTTCCATAGTAAAAAAACACACATATATATACAGTGAATTTTAGTTTTGAATGATATTCCTGTTATGTTGTTTCAAATTTAATAATTGGCCGAAGTCCCTCTATTCTACTATTGAGAGTATTAAGATATATCGATTGGTGATAGTTTGCTTGGTCCCTCCGGAATAATTGGTTTAGTGTTGGTTTATACCAGGAATAACCTGGGTTACTTCTAGATAGACCTATAGTCTTTATGCCTTCCATCTCTGGCGTAGGCTTGTAACTTTTCACTTGGATTATTGCTGAGGATACACCTCTTCTCGTTCGGTATTTCTGAACAGTTTCTTATTATTATTGAAGTTCATACATGATAACCAGATTATGGTGCGTTAATCAGCATGTGTTTGATTTGCAAAGCATAATACTCAAATGGATTTGGTAAAACTCCTGCAGGCTTTTGCAGAGTTGGTTCCATTGTTTATTTAATAAAAAATACGTTGAATATTTAATAGCATAAGCTTATTTACAAACTGTGTAGGGTCATTCTTCATACTAAAATTACTTGCTGTGTTTTTTTCATATTATCATTAGTTATTTTCTATTGTTTTTGTATACTTAGAAAAGTAGATAATCCTCGTCTGGTGTGTTTAATGTACTTTTAAAGAGCATCTTTGTTAAATTCTTCTACATACATGAAATTGTTCTAGCATTACATCAAAATGAGATTTCTTATTTTTTCACTTAATTCAATATTCCATTCCATCACTAATTCTTAATAAAATGTTTCATGGTACTTATCTATTTAGTAATAGCAACAACTTATAAACAATCCCCTCTGGAATGTCTCTCCTCCGAGCCACGAGTCTGGCAATGGCAATTACGTCCAGACCCTCCCCCGAGCACTTTCTTTGATTCACAGTAATTATACCCAGCTACAGTCAAGTACCTTGGGCCTCTGGACCATTGTCTTGCCTCAAGTCTTGTACTCTCTTCTGAGAGTTCTTGAGAAATCTCTCACTAGTTTATTTGACCCAGCTCACGGATCTACCCCTGGATTTTTTTGCCCCCATCTAAATCTCCCCTTAGGGCAGATAGGTAAGTGTCTTTTGTAACTGTTTCTTTTAATTAATGTAAAGAGTTTCCATTTTTGTTAAAGTATCATTACCAATAATTTAGGTAACGATAATATATATTTATTGGCCTTTGAGCCTCAGACACTTATTGTTTAACAACATAGTGTACTAAAACTTAAAGTAACAAATAGTAAATATAAACTTAGTAACCTCAGTAGTTTTATGCATTTTGGGTTGTTACAATGTATATTTTAAGTCATAATACAAAGCTGATATGTAAATACTTTAATATCTAACATAGAGTTTATAATTCATTTTAAATATTAATAAGAACAATTTATTTTATTTCTTTTTTGCATATAAATGAGAATTAAAATACTTCAATATCAATTTTACATATATAAATATGTGTATGAAATAATTGTATGTAAAAAAAAAAGAATTTGTTGATCAAAATAGTTCAATGATGTCTGTTATCTCTCTCATTTATTAGCTGTGATATTTTACATATATAAATATGTGTATGAAATAATTGTATGTAAAAAAAAAAGAATTTGTTGATCAAAATAGTTCAATGATGTCTGTTATCTCTCTCATTTATTAGCTACTCAACATGGAATTAAGACATGGTATATATCAACCATTGTAATTCTACTTTATTTCTACATATATCATGGACATTTCTACATATATCATGGACTCAAAGAGAGATCAATTGTGATGTGTCAACTTTTCCTAGATAAATTATGTTGAAAAAACATATCTCTTTAGAGAAATTGAATCCTTCTTGACCCAAGATACATTTGTAGTCCAAATGAGTGAGATGTACCTTGGGGATTAAAAAAATTAATTAGTGTTCATTCTAATATGACAAAAGTGTGTAACTCCTTCTATATTTAACATGAAATTTGCAAATAACATGGACTTCCTCTTCATACATAATATATGCAAAATTAAAAAGAATATTAATAAAACAATTGAATAGTGTGTTACTTAATATCAAAGATAATTGTATTTTTTTTATATATTTATATAAAATTGACATATAATATATGAATATTGTCCTATCATTACGTGTTTCTCTTTAAAATATAATATTTTGATACTAAATCTAGAATTGAAAAAGAAAAAAATTGAAAGTTATAAAATGTTAATAAATCTAAAAGAAATATTAATTTGTTGAAATGATAATGAATTCAATTATCAACCATAAAAACATTTTAAACATTATAAATTTTTAAACAACATTAAAATCAACATTATTAAATTAATATAAATGAACTTATTAAAAGTATTAAATCTTTTAAAAGATTAATTAATATAAAATATAAATTTAATCAACTTATTTATCAAGATATTTTGGTATCTATATCTATCTTTCCACACTAGTTTTTATTCTCATCCAAAATCATAAAGTTTATGATCTATTAGAATAAGTAGTCTTTAAATGTTACTTTTTTGAAAAGTTTTTGGTTTATTTCTAATTTAAATTTGTCTAGAATCCGATAGGTATTCACTGATACGACAAGTTTTACAAGTGAAGCAATAGATATTCACTAAAATTACATATTTTACAAGTGAACTTTTCAGAATTGAAGTGCCCCATATATTTTTGAAAATGTTAAATCTTTATATAGTAAAAAAAACCAGTTTAAATAAAGCAAATATAATTTTGTCAACAACCACAAATTCCGAAAAAAACGCATTCCTGTGACATGTGAAACTAATTAAAATTAATTAACACTTCCAAAAACACGACAATACATAAAACATTAAATGCATCATTAAAGTTAAAGTTACTTTTGTGGGATCTGACTAGCCCTAGACCTCACTGCCCTCAAAGCTCAGAGCTGAATCCATCCTATGAACTACATATCTAGGCACATAGTTCCGCCTGTATTAAAAGACGTAAATAAGAATATCCGAACAAATGTCATTCGTCTCACATTTGTATATTCCCATCCGTCTAATTCGCAGCTGTGATATATTTTCCAATTATACTCATCATGTATGGATACCTCACTGGGATTCGCTTTTCCCCAAGGCTTTGGATGATGCTCCACGTCCATTAAAAATTTCGCCTGCCACACTAAAATGATTGGTTTTAGCGTCTGGACCAGAAACAATGTCACCTTGAATATAAAAATTCGCCACCGGAATCCATGTCACCCTGAATTTTCGAAATAAGACAACGCATAGTATACTGCAACAGTCTGATTTAAGACAACGCATAGTATATTCTAGTATATGCTTGAAAGCTCGTAATGCATAACTGTCTGATTTATCTGATTGCATGCATTTTACTTACTTTCCCCTTGATGGTACATACAACATATTAAGAATTATAAGCCTCAAAATGGAAGTGGCTATCGTGGCCGCTGGACCTAAAATTGCCACAAATTCAAGCACTGTTTGCTTTATACACGAACTTCCCAAAAGCACTCGAGTGCTGGAACGTATTATTCCGGGAACATAACACATATTTATTCGGTATGAAGTTGGAACTCGAATTCGGTATCAAATTGGTACTCGAATTATGTGGAATTTTGTAGAATTTGTTAAATGGCAATTTTGTAGAAGTTGAAATTCGAATTTTGTAGAATTTTAGTAGAATTTGTAGAGGTGTAGGGTTCGCTTAGCTGCGCACACCAATATTCACTCTGAATTGGTAGGAACAGTCGAGCACCGCATCATTATCTCAATGTTACATCTCTAATGTGATCCCTGTGTCGTACAACGAATCATTAGAACGGATCTAGTTTTACTAGTGGTTTCGGGGGAAAATTTTCAAACTCTTTTGGACAGAACTTCTTAACTATGATTAAAAAATACGCTCGTACTCAATTTCACCTTTCGTATCGTGAATTCTCTCCGAATTATACGAGTGAAAAATAGATTTTCATGGCCGTATGGAATATCTGGAATTGCAAACAGTTCCGAAACAGAATACTTGTTTATGAATGTCACGAAGCAAGACTGGATTCCAAAAAACAGTGGATTCTGTAAGGCGTAAAACTTTTGTTTGTCCCTTAAACTTTCGATATTAAATTCGGTCAAAAAAAAGAGAGATAAAACCACAACTTCAACAAGTAGCATTAATATATTGTTGGTTTAATAATCGATTTAGCTATATTGTAATTAAATCGATAAATAAATATCGTAATTAAATCGATAATTAATTATCTTTAACTGTAATATATTGAGAAGTATTTTAGAAAATAAACTAGTCTATATCTTATCTATTTTAGCAGGCAGATTTATCAAGAATTTAGAGGGATAAAATGTCTCTAGCTGTAAATCTTTTTTTAATATAAGACTTGAGGAAATTTTAATCCCTTCCAGTGCTTGATAGATCAGGGATTAAGATAATTTTCAATTATAGGTGGTCACAAAAAATATGTTGAATATATAATTAATGTTGTCAATTTATATATTTTAAATATGTCTACTATTATATATTATGAGAATACATCCCTGCTATACAGAGGGGGTTTTAAGACATTTTTTTAGCAAACTGTCTCAACTTGAGACAAAAAAAAAACTTGTAAATTGTCTTAAATATTGACTTTAATCGAGTGTCTCAAATTATTGTCTTAAAAAATTGTCACTATAAAGAAAATATAGAAGACAAGTATTATTGTCTCTTAAGAGACAATTTGATTTCACCTCTTAAGAGACAACTCATTTTTGTCTCTCAAGACACAAATCCTAGTTATTGCTTCTATAGAGACATTATGTCTTCAATCCCAATTATTGTCTAGCAATAAAAAATTCTCTTTGGAAACAAACTATGCAATTCTAATCTTTTTGTTTATGATAGGGCATGATGGAATCCAACCACCAACCTCCTGCTTGCAAGGCATATGCTCTTCCATTGAGCTAGTACCATTTAAATGAATCTATTATCTCGATAGAAAAGATAAAAACCAATGAGCCAAAATGTATTGTCATATTAGTGAAAAACATTAGGTTACATTTTTCTACATGACAAATTTCAGACAAAGTAAATAATTGTACATTGTACTGACTCTTAGGTCAGTTAGTGGGCTAAATTTCACAACATTTATTTGTCAACCCAAGGTAGATAATATTATCTTATAGCATGTAGAAGAAATTTATGTTCAAGGAAAAATATTTTCCATAGTAAATGGGATGAGGAGACCAATAGTGCAAACAATTCTGTTCAAATCATCTTGGAAGTAGACAAAATATGAGGGAGTCAACCCATAGGTATTTTTTGACCTGAAATTCAGGTATAAAGAGACTTTTTACACTGAAAATGTAAACCTAGAAACACATAAAGTAACATATGGAGAAGCTTAGTGGTAGAAAATTCCAGACATGAGAAGTAAAACTGCAACTACAATTGATTAACATCAATTTATGGGTTGTTGCAAGGAAATTTTCCATGGGAAGAAAAAATAAAACTACATTTGATTAGCATATCTCTGGAAGTAAAACTGTGACTACATTGTATTAACACCAATTATGGGTATATGTGAGGGTGTCAAGTACTTGTATGCTAGCTTTATGTGAAGCTTAAGAAATTGAATCCTTGACTAAGGGGGAAAGTGAGATAGATTATCTTTAGAAGGTTTAAATAATATAAAAATGTTGGGACGAATTTATAATGAAAATAGAGTTTAACAAGTTAATGAATAATGTAGTTGAAAATGATTTCTAATAAATTGGTAAATACAATGGTTGGAACTCATATATCCTAGTAGATGGATTTCCTTTTATATGTTCATTTGTTATAAATTAGTTTTAAAGAAGAAGAAAAAATTAACATATAGTTATAAAAGGGAAGAAGGAGACTCCATCACATTAAAAGATGATAATGTAAAAGATGATAATGAAAGAAGATGATGGTAAAGATATGCAACTGAAAAGAGAATGACATAAAAAGGCCAATATGAAAGAATATGGTGATAGTGGTAATTATGTATCAACAAAGACAATGGCATCATGAAAGAAGTCGTTTCCTAAAAGAACAATGTAGTAGCAAAGAGAATGATGAAAGAAGATGATGAAAGAGAATGATGCAACAATAAATAGAATTAAGATAGAATATGATGAGAGAAAGAATGATGTAGCAACAAAGAGAGAAAATGATGTAGTATTTAAGACAGTGGTATGATGAAAGAAGATAATAGAGAAAATGATGTGGTGACATGGTAAAATGTATGATGAAGAAAAAAGAAGAAATGCTTATGTGAACATGCAGGTATTTTGTTATCATGCAAGGGAAAGGAAGAAGAAAGAGAAGAAAGGTAATAATAATATCAAGTAGATGTAAATACAATAAATCCATAGGAATATATCTCTAAGCAAGATAATGGTCATGCTTAAATATATTTCTTTTGGATTATGGAAAGGAAACACTCTTAATCCAATATGTGTTTAAAGGCTAGATTGGCCTAAATGAAAGTTTGTAATTGTAAGTCCTTGTATTTCTTTTGGATTATGGGAAGGAAACAATCTTAAGCCAATCTCTGTTTAAAGGCTAGATTGGCCTAAATGAAAGTTTGTAATTGTATGTCCTTGAATCATTGATGTTGTAAGTCCAATAAAAGCATATATTGTCACAAAATATATTATGTTAAAATATTCATGGTACCTTGAAAAACTTTGTAAAAGCTTGAAGGTTCATGGTTGAAGCCACTAGTGCTTGTTATATGAAGTAATACATAAATCACATAATGTGATGTGTTTCTTTTCATATGTAGACACCATATAAGTCACTTGATGTGATGCATTACTCTTGAAGATTGTGACAGTTAAGTGTAAGCTATTACAAAAACGGATAGGTGTAATGATTATGTATTAATAAAAAAATCGAGATGATTGATGTTGCTGTAGGGGCAGTGAAATTGTTTATTGTTTTGTAGGTGCAAGATGATGAAAATTGAAGAAGATCATGGATAAAAAATCTAAAACATCTAAAGATCATAGAATACTCAAGATAAACACCAAGACCATTCAAAACTAAGAAGATGAAGAAGAAGAAGAAAATAGTTAAAAAATAATTGAATAATGCATATTAAAATCACAAATAGTCGTTAAAAAGAGGTATCTTACAATAAATCTTACTTACCGTATATTAAATAAAGAAAGTTAAAAATAAACCTTTGGTTTAGGTCATTAAACTAATTAAATCATTAAAGTCACCCATTACTATACATGAGACCATTTATACTCAAAATATAACATTGGAAAATGAGATAATATAATATGTTTTCTCCCTCCAAAGTTTCTTGCTCCCCGCATTGTTGCTTAATATTTCTATGTATAATATCAGACATCAATTCCAACACATTTCCACATAACTTAGTGTTTAATTTGCATGGGAATTTTTTCCTTTATTAAACCCATTCGAGAACTTGAATGGCTTGCACGTCCTCACAAGAACACCCTTTTCATTGATATTTCCATATGAAAGAGTTTTCATATACTTCTTAGTATTTATTATTACATGCTAACTAAATTTAATTGCAACCCATAATTTCTATGTTGGTTTCTATTATCTTTTGCACCAACAACTGGAATAATGTAGCCAGCATGTTAACATTATAACTTAAATAGAAACCTAATTACTAGCTGGTTGAACAATAATGTAGCTCGCATGTTAAGATTATAACTTAAATAGAAACCTAATTACTAGTGACGTCCTTAAACTGTCTAAATCTATATAATGGTTTCTTCCTTTAACAATGCTACTACAGTTTGTTTCTTCGTTGAACAACGTTACTGCCATTTCTATTGTATATTACCTCGTTATAAAGCTAAAGACTATTCACAGCATTAGAACAAGTATTCTTTTCCTTACTCCTTGTCTTTCTCTTCACGCACCAATTAACGCCGTTTCCTCTGACTACGATCTTTCAATGTTCACAGGTCCATTGTTCAACGGAGAATAAAAACACTTCTAAGCAGAACACCAAAATAAGAGCGACACAACTTCACTCACTCACATGAATAAATTAGTTGAGATGGCGGGAGTAGATATATACGGCCATATGCGGGAGATGAGTAGAGCTGAGTTAGAGATCCCCTTCGGCTTTTTACTATTTGTATACCCCTTGATACATCCCTACCAGCGAACTTGTTAGTGGTACTTTAATTTCAATTTGGATTGTTCATCGTAGTAACTTGAATTTGGTAAGAATTACAGTGTCATAATTGCTATTCAGTCATTCATGGAACGTGGTAATAACTGAAAAGTGAATTTGAATTCAATTAGCCAATGAAATCGATAAAATCGATAAGGGAAAATATAAATTATCTTTATAATACTGCATAATTGAAGTGTATCAAAAGTTTTTCATAATGATGAATTTATATATTTAGTCAAGAAATCTGTTTAAACTACACAAATCAAGATTTCATCATCAAATTTTAAAATAAATTCTTGAATTTTTTTTTTTTTTTAAATCACAATTAAAAACAATTCCTAATAAATAAAACTCCATCTAATTTATTAAACATTAAACATTGAAGAGAGCATGTAAAACAGAAAGAGATCACCCCTGCAATAACACTTCGAAGTTAAAAGCCAATCAAATAGCAAAAAGTACAATTTTTAAAATTTATTGCAGTGTAAAACAAATTATATTTTACACTTCAGGAAATTATAAAATTTCTAAGTCGAGTGGCACACGGTCAATGAACAACTCATTGCTATAGTCGTGGCCTATCAGTGAAGCAATAATAATACAGTACTCCTAAAATCGAAATTAGTAATTTATAAAATGAAGGCCAAATTTGTCACTGAGTTAAAAGTAAAAAACTGTGAGGGAGGTTACCAATCTTTTCATTTTTTTAAATCCACAGACCATGGAATCAAAATAGTTAAAGGGAGAATTCATTTTCGAGGACTGCAAAGCAATCTGTTAATGATGATCGGTGAAGGCTAAGCATAATTCTTTTGTAGTTTAAAAAATGATTCACCGCCAATTTGGAAAATAGCCTGTAAATGTTGAATTCATCTCTTAATTGTCAAATTCGCTTAACTAATTGCATTCACAGGTTGGCCATAGGATAAAATTAAATGTTACACCCGCTAAATGGATGCTTCGAGGGCAGATTTGCAGCATGAATTGAATGATGGAGGTAATAAGGATCTACATGGTACGTGGGTGAGCTGTATGCTGTGTAACACCCTATGACGGTGTGTTGAGGAAAATGGCGTTGTGTGAATTTCTGCAGTTGGAAATTGTTGGAAAGTTTGCCGATGAGAGCTTTCACTTTTTATGAAATGAAGACTCAACACAAATGTCTTCAGGATTGCAGACAACATACGATAATTTATACAAACAATTCTGCTGTAGAATTTGCAGTGAATTTATCGGGGGTCACTGATTCAATTTGACTATTAATTACTGACCATCAAGAACTTGTACTACACTGAGTATTGAATAGTGTCATTTTATTTTGACCCCTATTTTTAATCTATTTATTTATTAACTATAAATAATTTACGCGCAGGTTTACAAACATGATTCAAATATTTCATTTTGACTTTCTTTACTACAGTATATTGACCAAAAAAATTTATTGAACTTGTTGCTCCAAACTTTTTTTTTCTTTTTCTTTTTCTTGTTACTCCTAATAATAAATACTCAATATTTCTAGTTTTTACAAATAGAATAATACCAATTTATTTAAACTTTTTCAGCAATTTACTTCCATTAGCAAATATTCTTAAATCTTGTTCAATGGACTGCTTTGAATAAGAATTGTTAGTTGCCTTAAACACACTCTTGTGTCCTTCTCGTATTTGTTGCGCTCTCAAGCTCTTCTTGTATTGGTCATCACTTGGGTCATCATCTAGATCTTTAACAAATTCCTCACTCTACTGGTTACATATTTTCTCATAATCAACTGGTAACTCTTTTGACTCAAAAATACTATTGAATCAAAAATATTATCAAGTCCAAAAATATTTCTGAAAATGTTTGCAGCACACCACTCTGGTAGCCATGTCTCTATGATGTTAAAGATGACATCGTCTATGGCTACAAAGGGTAGCTTCCTCCATTGTTTAGTTGGGTCCTTGCACGCTCTGATGTAAACGTTATGCATGTCTGTTTTGCATTCTACAAAAACTCTGAGGACTGTTGCAGACAGTGGGTGACAACTGTGACTTGTGGCTTATCTCCATTCTAAGGTTCATCTGCATGAACACCCAAAATTTTTTGCTGTAGCAAATCCTAGTGTCTTCCTTTGTGGTGCAGAGCGAAGTGTACTTCGCGGCCTCTGGTAAGTCCTTGTCAATTATGCGGAATTGAATCTCCTTTGGTAATTCCCCTGCCACGAGTACTATGGACAGCAAAAGCCATGCATAGTGGAATGTTTTGCCTTGCTCTTGGGCTTCGTGGCAATTCTCTAAAAATTATGTTTAAAGGAACTTGGACGAGTTAATTGGACCCCCTCCACGCACTGCTTAGCCATTGTGACCATTGGCGTGGGTACCTTGTCTGCGCGACACTTGTGCATAACCTTTTCAGCCAAGATTTGGGTCACCATGCATATTGCATTATCCTTGATGCTAGATATGGCGTAGCCCCTATTCTTCTTCTCTAGCTTGTACTTTTTTATTGTGGCCTCTGCGATGGCCACGTCACTGCTCTTTCCTTCCGATATGATTGTAGGGTCTTCTCGTTTGCATGGCAGTTGGGAAATTCATTGAATAAAATAGGTCGTGATGCGGATGGGCTCTTCCAAGCACAAACACCCATCATGCAGTAGGTAGAGCAGCTGCCTGATGACGAAAATGGTTATTGGGGCATAGTGGAAATGTGGCACCCAAAGCAGATTAAGTAGCCCGAACTTTTCCATTCCGCACAACCACATCAATTGCTCTAATTCTTTAAATCCCACCATGGTGTTCTGCTAAGGCTTCATGAGGTTTGAGGTAACAAGGTGAGGGAACTTCTTGTGTCCAACGAGGTACAAATCTTCGAATTTTAAGCTTGGCACCCACCCCAGGTCTGTTGCCTAAAAAATAATGTTGTCTAGGAGGAGCAGTGTTTGGAGCGAGCTCTTGGTTTTGTCAAAGTCCTTGGGCACTGTAGCCTTTCCTTTGTACGAAGGGACATAGGCGGGTATCTTTGTCGGGAGGGAAGGTTTTTGCAGGCTCAACTTCCACCTTCATGCCTTCGGCCTCATCTTCTGTGATAATCAAGTCCTCCAGGTCTTCCTCCTCTTCATCGGTCACAATGGTGATGACTTTCCCCTTGTCCTTCATTGTCAGAGGGGTGCGCAATGCGTTTCCCGGGGACACTTGTACAGGGACCATTGCCTCTTTTTCCTTCTTGAGTGTTGGTGTGTGCGGTGATTTCGAGATTTCTTCCATAATCCTGGCTCCTTCCGGAGCATCCCCCACAGTCAGGGCTTCTGCGGCCTCTTCGACAATTAGTTTCGTTATGTCCATAACATTTACAACTGTTGTGATCATGTTTGTCCAGGAATCTAGCACTCTTGAACTCAAGAGCTCAATCAACGCTTGGCTCACAACAACTAAGGCTCTGTTCAATGGCTCAATTCGCAAATGACCAAGTGTTATTTTTTGGGCAGCCGTTTGTATTTTATAGTGCTTTTTGAATTTAAATTCGACTATTCCCCCCAAATTTGGTTCATTAATGCTCCCTTGGCGGTAGATTTTTCCAAATCTTACCCATAAATTGCGCCTTAAATGCTTGTCGCCCTCTCCATTTGGCCTCAAGTCGAGCATCCCATCGTGAATAGTGACTTCAACGGTCACTTTCTGGCCAACCCATGTGGTAGCACAACCCCCCATCCACGGTAGCGAACCTTGTGACTCTTCGCTTCTGCATGCAGCTCCAACATTGCATAGTTCTCGGGTAGAATAGTTTATAGTCCTATGTTTTGTGGAGTACTAAAGAAGGTATGCTTTTATCAATTATTTTTTCATCTTCTCTTTAAAACTCATAACCTCTTTGCATCATGAACAAGGTAGGTAATAATAAATCATGACAAAATCTATGGGATTTATATGCAACATAAAACTACTAATAGTTTCCATTTTCTTATGCAGGAAAAGGAAAATACGAAAGATTGTCATCACAAAGAAAAAGACAGGGCAAAGTTAACTGTTTTCCCTTTGGCAGGGAACCACATGCAAACAAGGCAATCCAAATTGAAGCTTATCAGCCAAGGAAGGGAAAAGGAGATATTGAATCGGCGCAAGAAAACAAATGGATAACTAGGAATTAATAGTTTGGCGAATCCCTCAGGATCCTTTGATCCTGAGGGATCACTATCTTAACTATTTTTGCATCATTGATATCTCTGCTCAGTTGTTATAAGAAGGGGCGGCATTGCTAGCCCGGGGGACAACCTATTGTTATTTTTATGTAATTCTCCCTTGTATTTGAAACTTTGATCATCGACTCTTGTTGAGAAGTGATCTACTGTAGCTCTACTTTGATGTTTTAATAAATTTGGTTGTCGTTCCATCTTTGATCCTGGAGTAATCTCAAGCGGTGTGTCCCTAGAGGCTAAGGGCCTAACCCTGGTGGAACACTTGCCCCTGTACTATTATCTTTAATTCGTGTGCAGTTTTCATTAGCAGCTTTGTTTGGTAATCTGATGTGTTTTGTTATTTTACATCACGGTCCTGTTATATTTGATTGATGTTCAACTGCGTAATATTGTTCTCTGTGAAAAGAATGTTGTATTGTTCATTACGACATTGTAATGCATTGTTGTTCCTTTAATCATTGATATAACATTGTTGTTCCTTACAAAATGATATTTTTGTTCAATTACAGAGTAATTGTGTTGTAACATTCATAAGTTGGTATTACTATATTTTTCTATGGTTTACACTTAATCGCGAGTGTTGCTCAACTAGCATTGCTATTCCATTATGAATTATAATCGTTATTATTTATAACTAAGATTAATACTTGTGGTATCGAAGTCAGATTACTATTTCTCTTAATATTAAAGCATGCCATGTGTGTTATCTATCTTGGTTCACTATACATTTATATTTGACTCTAGTTGTTGTTCTATATTTCATTTCTGATTAGTTGTCGTTTTATTTCCATTTGTTGTCTGATTTATCTTTAGACTAAAGATTGTTATCTGATTCCTATAGGATACAGTTTCTGTAGACTGAGGTTTGTTGTTCAATCTTATTTATAAGAACTAGTTGTTGTTCCATTTTCTAGTTGTTTTTCCATTTCCTTTTATTTGTATTGTTCATTGCTTTGGTGTGTAGAACGATCTGAGACTGTAGTGAGCGTTGACATTTGTTGTCTAGTTCCCATTACTATACGCTTGACTGATAATTTGCTATAGTTTTCTAAATGTATGATTTAAGTCTTAAGGTTCTTTTCTGTAAGTAGATCTTATTTCAAGAATCTGTTTACTCTTGTATTTAGAGCACTATACTACTAGCATTACTCTAACAAATGACTGCCTCAAACTGAGTACACTCTTTGAGATAACAAATCATTCTTGGATTGATAAGTTAATGTGGGGTAAATAGAGGTGAAAAATACCCTTTTTACTCCTCAATATTTTGGCGTCATTGCCAGCGAAGAGTGTGTTCATTTGTTTCTTTTCCAGAGTAATGTAAGAACCTATTAGGAAAGAATTGGGTTTTAAAAATGGAAGGTAAGAACCTGCGTGCAGAGTATGTTATCACCCTACTCCCCTACCTGCTTTCTTGCAGATTTGTTGTTGTTTTGCTTGGGTAGGACTTAGCAACTGATTTGTGTGCATGACTAAGTAGAAAAAGCCTAAAAAGAATCCCAAACCTCTACCGAAGCTTGATAAAGCTAAGGAGTCGATGACCTTTGGCCTATCTACCTTTATAGATGAAATCCTTAAGAAAGTAGAATCTCAACCTTCAGTAGGACCTAGAAAAGTTACTTCTAGACAACCTACTAGTTCCCTTTAGTCCACAGGATCACCATCTGTAGCCTTTGCTGAGGTGTACAGTCAAATCGAAGAGCAATATTTTCAAGAAATTGAAAATTCTAGCCCAAAATAATTGCAAGAAGGGAAGCTTCGCAACCTCTTTGAAGGAAGAGACGAAACAGGAGAAACTGAAGAACCAAGATCTCCTCTTGGGAAAATTTAGCCATTAAGCAACCCAGATAAGGGAAGCGCAGAAAAAATAATCTATAACGAAGTTGAAGAAACTGAAGGACCAGAATCCCCCCAGAAATTAGGCACTCTCATCATGCCAGATAAAGGAAGTGTTGTTGAGGCCGTTCTCGTTAGAGAAATTCCCCCTTTATAACCTAGGAATACCCTCCTAGATATCCCAGAGGGCTATTGGCATATATTTGACCAAATGGACCAGAACTAGTGAAACACCCAAACCTCTACACTGCAATACCGCATTATGGATACTGAAGCTAATGCACCTATGAAAGCAATTCCTCTCCAGCATATCCCTACATTCCATGGCCTTACATCAGAATATTTGGATGCATTCTTATTTGAATTTTATGTGCTGTGTAGAGGATATAACTATACCACCAATCCCCAGAAACTGAAATTATTTCCCTCTACATTAAAAGGGGTTGCTTTAATATGGTTTATGGGATTAGGTGGTAGTGTTATAGATAACTAGGACTAAGTGAAAGAGTATTTTTTAAAAAAATATCAGGATTACTGTAGGTCTAGAGAGCTAAAAGATGAAATATTTCAGATGGTAGCTAGACCGAATGAAACATTAGAAGAGTATGTTGAACGTTTTCAGTATAATCTTCAAAGATCTCCTTATTCATCATTACCCTTACTTGATAATGTATTAAAAACAACATTAATTAGGGGAATGAAGGGACAATGGATTGAAACACTAAACATTATGGGAAAATGAGATATTTATCAGGAAAATTTTGCTGACATCATTAATCTATGTATCAGGAGCTCAAGAGGCAGCACAAGACCGAAACCAGTAGAACATGATGGGTTTGCAAGAGATAACATAATTTCAGCAGAAGGAGTAACTCGTGCAGAAATTGGAAATTTATTAGAAAATTTTAAAACTGACATATTGGGGACACTGACAACACAACTTGATATTATGCACGCTAAACAAAAGCAAGCAGAGGCAGAATAGAATTTGGCAATCTTTTGTCCCAGATGCGGAAAGAAACACTATCACAAGGAGTGTCCATTAGATGTGGTCCAAGTCTGCACGATTTGTATGAAAGACCACTCTACAAAGAGCTGTCCCTCACTTCCTGGATTGAAAGCAGTATAGAAGGAAGCAGAAGAAGAGAAAGAAGTGGTGTATCTACTCAATCAGTGCCATCAATGGCAACCACGACAATCAGGTATGTTCTCGGACCTAGCTTCTTCTTTTCAGCCTCTGCAATATCATGCTCAACAGTATAATACAATATGGCAAAATTAATCTCCCTTCCCAAATTGGTCATAGCACCCATTTCCTTCATCATCTCCATGGCCGAATCAAGCAAGTCAACCCAATTGGCCAAATTTTTCCTACATTCCACCATATTGGCAAAAAAACATATATCCAACACAATGGTCTCCTACCTTCTTCACAGAGTCATGCCTGGCAGACAAACTTACAAAGATTGATGAATCAGCCAGTAGGAACCATTCTTCTCCCTCAACCTACACTGCCAACATTACAACAAAACCCCCAGTCTAATTTAAGCATGCAACTCCCAACCCAAACCAACCCTAATCTAAATAACAGACCTGTCCAATATATTCAAATAATTGAAACACCAGAGATAGGAACTGATCTAAGGGAGTGTAATGACCTTCAATTAAGATTTGGGTGCATCATTGAAACAAAGGGAGATAAAACCGCTCAAGTTGAAAATCAATTACCTATAGAACAACCGCCACAAGAAGAGGATGTGACCAGACAACAAATTCATGATCAAGCAACCACATCGTCTCCCCCATTCTCAGAACAATTAATTATACCTCAACCTATACAACATCTTGATTTTGACATTCTAGGAGAACTAAAAAATCTGTACATAAAAATCCCACTCCTCCAAGCCATTCAAGACATCCCAATATATGCAAAGACTATCAAAGAGCTATGTATAAAGAAACCAAGGAGGAAAATAACAAATAACCCAAAAGTTCAAGTAGTTGGCACTCTATCCGACTTATTATCAGGAAAAGAAACACTCATTAAATATGAAGACATAGGAAATCCAATCGTAATCGTATAAATCAATGGACAAACCTTCTCAAATGCCTTAGTTGATCTAGGAGTTGTAATCAATATCTTAACAACCACCACTTGCCAAAAACTGGGCATTACATCAGTAGAACCGACCTCCACTTTATTAGAACTAGCTAATTGATTTATGATTAAGCCAAAAGGCACACTACATGATGTCATGGTATCTGTTGACTCCTGGGAGTATCATGTCGATTTTCTGATAATAAATCCCAAAAACTGACTTGATGGACTTCCATTGATTTTAGGCAGACCTTGGCTTGCAACTGTTGATGCTTATATTGGCTGCTGACAGGGTTGTATGACTATAACTAGGGGGTAAATATCAAGAATCTAGCTTTATATCCTCCAGTGCAGTGAAGTGTCACAATAATAAAAACTAACAAGCATCCTGTATCATACCTCACTGAAAGTATTAGATCTCCATTAACCATAGAAGAGGCCCTCGATTTCAAAGGCCAAACAGAAGATGATGCCATTAACAATTTTATTAGTCAAGATGAATCCAGATCCCACATAAAATGTCACATGATGGAAGCAGCATTTGATAATGAATTAGAAGAAGATCCTCTTAAAGATACACACGATCAAACAATACCTACTAACTCTGTCTCAAGTAGCACAATTGTAGAAATTGAACCAGGAAAGACTTTAAACATTAATGCCAACCTGACTTCCAAACAAGAAGAGAAGCTCATCCAATTACTGAGGAAATACAAAGAAGCATTTGCATGGGACTATCCTGACATGAAAGGAATTGATCCCCAATTATGTACGGACCACATTTACATAGAAAAGGATGTGAGACATGTTCGCCAACCACAAAGGAGACTTAATCCTCATCTAGAAGACATTGTAAAGGTTGAACTTCAAAAACTTTTAGATGTGAACTTCATCTACCCTATCTTCGATAGTAAATGGGTCTCTCCGCTTGTAGTGGTACCAAAGAAAAATGAAAAGTGGAGGATTTGTGTAGATTATAGAGTGCTAAATAAAGAAAAACAAAAATACCACTTTCCCCTTCCATTCATTGACCAAGTATTAGACACTTTGGCAAGAAAGAAATTCTTTTCTTTCTTAGATGGCTTCAGTGGATACAATAAGATTTAGATTGCCCCTGAAGACCAAGACAAAACCACTTTTGCTTGTCCTTGGGGAACATTTGCCTACAGAGTCCTACCTTTTGGCTTATGCAATGCCCCTGCCATATTTCAAAGGGCTATCCTTAGCATCTTTTCAGATTTAATAAATGAAGGGCTCGAAGTATACATGGATGATTTTATACCATACGGAGATGATTTTGACCCAGCATTGGACAAATTGGAAAAAGTCCTACAGCGCTGCATTGCCACCAAGCTTTGTTTGAGCCATGAAAAATGCTATATGATGATGACTAAGGGACTTATTCTAGGCCATTATATCTCAGCAACTAGCATACAGGTAGACCTAGCCAAAATTCAAATAATTTTGCTAATTCCCACTGCTACCACTCAAACAGAGGTACGCATTTTTCTTGGATTTTTTGGTTATTATAAAATATTTATAGAACATTTCTGCATATTGTTGCACCTCTATATGCACTGACAGGTAATGTTGACTTTCTTTGGACAGAAAAATGTGACCGTACTTTCTAGGATTTGAAAAAGATTGTGTCAACAACCCCAGTCCTTAAAGGTCCAAATTGCGACCTGCCATTTCAAATTTCATCAGATGCTTCAGATACATCTATTGGAGCAGTCCTTGGGCAGGAAGAAGATGAAACGCCATATGCAATTTATTATACTAGCAAGAATTTATCCCCTGCTGGATTGAGCTATACTATTACCAAAAAGGAATTTTTAGCTGTAATACATGATGTCAATAAGTTTAGGAATTACATCACTGGATATCCTTTTATGTTGTATATAGATCACTCTACCATAAAATACTTAGAAAATAAACTAATCACAAATGGTAGGGTAACTAGATGGCTGATTTTATTGCAAGAATTTGATATCACAATCAAGGACTGACCTGGGAAAGAAAATCCTGTAGCTGACTTCCTCTCACGAATGCCAAAACTAGTGCATGCAGTAGTAGTTGAAGATCAATTTCCAGATGAACATTTGTTTGTTGTCACTGTTAAAACACCTTGGTATGCTGATGTTGTGAATTACTTAGCAGTAGGAAGATTGCCTAAACATCTGACCCCCAATGAACGAAAATAGATTGTCCAGCAAAGTGCTCGATTTTCTTGGATTGGGGGCTACTTGTTCCATACAGGGGAAGATATGCACATTATGAGATGCGTCTGTGAAGATGAAATTTTTGACATTTTGAAAGCTCGTAATGACGGACCATGTGGTGAACATTTCGCCGGTCAAAGAATTGGACATAAGGTGATGCAAACAGGGTATTATTGGCCCATGATCTTCAAAGATGCAGAGAAGTTCATTTAAGCTTGTGACAACTGCCAAAGAGTAGGATGGCCTGGACAGTCCGACGAAATCCCCCTGAATCCATAGCTAGTTATTGAACCATTCGAACGATGGGCCCTTGATTTCGTTGGTCCAATTAACCCATCATCAAACCAAAAAACATATATTTTGGTAGCAACAGAATATGTCACCAAATGGGTTGAACCAGAGGCATTACCGAGAGCTACAGAGGATTCCGTAATACAGTTCCTGTTCTATATATTTGTCCGATTTGGGCTTCCAAGATATATAATTATAGATGGTGGACCACAGTTTGCTGGTAACAAGATTGCTACAACAAAAACTATCATATCCAGCGTAAAATTACCACTCCATACCACCCACATGCAAATGGTCAAGTAGAAAGTAGCAATAAAATAATAGAAGCAATCCTAACAAAAACCATTGCGTCACATAGACGCGATTTGGCTGCAAGATTACCAGAAGCCTTGTGGGCTTACAGAACAACATGGAGAAGAATTGCTAGCTATTCACCATACTAACTGTTGTTTGGAAAAGAACCCATATTCCCGATAGAATTTGAGATACAAACACTTCGAACAACACAAGAAGTCGGTCTTGATCTAAATGAGGCAAAGATTTGTAGATTACAACAGATCAATGAGTTAGATGAAATCATGCTCTTTGCCCTTCAACACACTGCATTGATCCAATAGCAGTGAGCTAAATGACATGATGCTCGCATTAAAAAGAAAGTCTTCTGCGAAGGAGATTGGACGCTCCTATATGATTCCAGGTTTCAAGATTTTCTCACGAAGCTTCAAACTCATTGGCTAGGGCCATATGAAATCCAAAAGGTACATGATAATGGAAACCTTACTCTAATCACCATTGATGGATCTCGACATACCTTCAAGGCAAACGGCCACTGAATTCAACTATATCGCAAACCACTTACTCAGGAATCCTTCTACCGGTAACTCTCTGAAGACTCCGACATGCAAATTTTGGAGGAGGAAGTGAAATATTCCTTACCTCTAGTTCATTAAAGTGATTCAACCATTCTTACATTTTGTACATAATTCCTTTGTTTTGTTAGCATAAATTATTCTTTGTACATATTTTTTTTGTATTTTCACTTTGTTGTTCCTTTTTGAAGAATCAGCAATTCCATCGTTTTTGTTGTTCCTTTTAGAAGGAATAGCACCTTCACCATTTTGTTGTTCCTCTTTCCAAAAGAACAACACTTGCATTTTTTTGTTGTTCCTTTTGAATAGCACTGTCATTTTTGTTGTTCCTTTTCTGAAGGAACAACACTTGTGTGCACTTTTGTTTTTCTACTGTTCCTTTTCCAAAGAAACATTACTTTCATTTTGTTGTTTCTTTTTTGAAGAAACATTACTTTTTGTTTTAGTTGTTCCTTTTTCACTTTCATTTTGCTATTCCTTTCCCAAAGGAATGGCACTTGTGTTTTTGTTGTTCCTTTTCCAAATGAACAACACTTTTGGTTTCTGTTGTTCCTTTTCTAAAGGAACGGTACTTGCGTTTTCTGCTGTTCCTTTTCTAAAGGAACAACACTTGTGTTTTCTACTGTTCCTTTTCCAAAGGAACAAGGCTTCTGGTTTCTGCTGTTCCTTTTCCAAAGGAATGACACTTGCGTTTTCTGCTCTTCCTTTTCCAAAGGAACAACACATGTATTTTTTTTTCTCTTCCTTTTTTGAAACAACAACATTCTCGTATTCCTTTTACTTATGCTTGTTCTCCTTGCTGATATGATTAAAGGATAGATACTGTTCCTCTCAATATATAACAATTTCGAGTCCTTTGGAGCACAACTATACACTTATGCAATGGATACAAAAATAGAGCATACTGAAATTAGCAAATTACATACAATCGTCGTTTAAACAAGAAATTGGTTTGAATTGATAGGGGGAAAGAGGAAAGTAAACAATTATTCATCACTCTGCTGTCATTATTCTACTAATACTGATATGATTAGTTATATTTATCATGGAGGTTCTTTTTAAAATTACCATAATTTTCTTTGATCATTATTAAGGAATAAGCACAAAGGA
>APFE031298979.1:11673-32516 GCA_000404065.3 Pinus taeda | reverse complement strand
CAGAGGGTGCGTACTACTGTAAAACAAAGAAAACCTAAGTTCTAACTCAACCCTAAGCTAAGCCACCCAAAAACACAGTCAAGCAACCAAAAAGCAAAAGAAACAAGACTCCTTTCAGATCAAAGTAATGCTCAAAGGAAAAATCAATCACATCAATGGATTCCCCAGCGGAGTCGCCAATTTGTCATGCGGAAAGAGTTATTTTTGCGGACAAACCTAACCTCCCTAGGAGTCTAAGGCTCTCTAGTGACAAACAAGACAAACAAGAGCAATCCTTCTCTAAACATACATTATTCTATGAGAAACAAAGTGTTGTTCGATCCTACCTCAAATCCAACGCTTGTTGTAGCAGTCCAGCCTTGCTGATCCAGATGAGCTCCTCCTTCACTTTAAGACCTGCATACACTAACAGTCAAACGATTACATAACACCTGAATATTTCATAAAACAAAGCATATTCATCACATAGACCAAGGAGTACATGAAATAATTCATTAACAACAAATCATTGAGAAGAATGGACTTATTTGTATTAAGGAAACCAAAAAGGAACCATTACAACCTGAGCCTTGGTGTTGTGCAAGCTCCTCCCAGGGTCCAACAAGAGATTTCCTCTACTTTGACAAGCTCATCCACTTCCAATATGGCAACAAGAAAGGATGGTAATCTCTCCTCACAAGTTAACAATGGAAGTCCTAATTCCAGCAGCATTTACCCTTTGGAATGTTCAGCTTTCAACCTCCCCTCCTCTGGCCCAAGCCTGTATTTATAGTATTCTAGAGGAAGTTATTCAGTTCCAACATCAACGGGATACTCCCTCTTTTGGATGGGGTAGCTCCTCTCTTGATGGGATAAGCTCCTCTATCATAGGGATGCATGAACCATCTGGAGGCGCTCAATACACGTCAAAAACTCTTCTAGAAAGCTCTAGAAGTGACCACAAGTAACTTTTTTTAAGATGAAACTCGCGCCTTTTGACCTTTACAGGAGTACGCACCCATCCTTTGGCTTACAGAGCGTACAAGTATGCAGGTACAATGAGTTTGGGATGCGTACACGCAGGCAAGGTAGAGAGAACCTGCGTACCCAGAGATAAACATGTTTTTAGTGACTTTCTCTTTTTTTTGAAGCTTGACATGAAGAGAAGAGGTATTAGGCTTGACAAGGAGGATAATATGACTATTGATGGAGCCATATTAACTGCAGATAGTCATGGTGACAAATTTCAGTGTAACAGGAGGTACTGGGAACTTGGGTTGGGCCCAACCCAAAGAGCTACAACCTCTTAAGGAAGATTAGAGCTGGTGAAAAGTTGGATTCATCTGTATTGATCAAAAGAATAGTTACATCCCAAAAATTGTCTACAAGCAAAAGCTTGAAAATGTGGTGAAATGCAGAGCTAACCTACTAATTAAAATCTAACTAACATCTGACTAAAATCAAAATAACAAAATGACTAACTAGCTAACTGAAATGAGGCCCTAATCCTTCTTATTTATACAAATTGATGATCCCAACAGTCCTCCTAAACTTTAGGAGATTGGCTGCCAAAACTTGCAGTTAACAACAACTTTACTAGCATTTGCTTGATTGCCCTTCTGATAATCGATGTGGTGGCCCTTGAACTCCGAGTTGCTGGTGGAGAATTCGAGGTAAGGACTCATAAAAGAAGGGGACACCTTCCTACAAATCCTCTCCCTTGTTCTTCCACAAATTTGGCTACCAAGTGCTCATTAAAACCTTTGATTTTGTCTCAAAATTGACCAAAAAACTACACAAAGCACCCATTAGACTTGTTGGCATAATGATTAACCCAATTCACTCTATGAGCATAAATATAATAAAAAACATGCAATAAGCTAATGAGAATGGTAGATTAAGTCGAATTAGGAGGCTGAATGAGCCCATATAATTACTCATTTCTGGGGCTCATCATCACCCCCTACTGAGTGTTGCTCATCCTCTGAGCAACTAATCTAACTCTTCATCTTTGATGGCCCTGGTGGCCTCCTTGTCATGCCAAGCTTCTGAAGTGATGTCCTCTTCTCGGTCATGAAACCATGCTTTTCTCTCTACTTCTTCCCATTGTCTATGCTCCCTTTTCTTGTAGCAGTTTTGTTAGCACCTCAACCTCAACCTACAACTTGTCCTCTCTTTGCTATTCATCAGATGTTTCCTTGTCTGCTGAAGACCCTTCTTGCTGCTACTGTTCTACCAAAATGGAGGGCCTATCTTCGTTATGACTTCCCTGTAGCTGTAATTGTTGTTTCCTAACTTGCAAGGGAACCTTCCTGTAGTTGTTGCTCTTCAGAAATCTATGTTATGTCTGCCCTTTGAGTTTCTTGTAGAGAATTCTCAGCTTCCTGTAGAACTGTCTTTGAGTCCATCATCTTAATTCTCTCTCTCTAGGTGGAGGTTTTTGGGCTTCCTCATTCATAGGTGATGAATATCTTTGAAGTAGACTCTTCCTTTGATTTAGGTGTTGTGTCCTTAATGATAATTGGCTCCTTTGATGGGGTCTACCCACTTTGATCCGTGTGCTCCTCCTTACTTTAAAGTACATGGAGGTTTTCCTCTTTCGCTTCCCTTTTTGTTTTGGAGGTGTTCTTAAGGCAGCAAGTGCAGTAGCACTTGCTGCCTCCTTGGCCAATATCTCAATTGATTTCTCCTCTCACTGTTCTGTTTCCATGCTTCCCGTAGAAATCCATGTGTCAACTATTTCTGTCTATTTTGCTCGATGTGTCTTTTACTTTTATTCTTGTGTGTCTGCTTTGGCTGTGACATCCTTCAGGTGGACGTTTTCAGCCCTCTCTACGCAGAATTCAGTTGTCCATCTATGAAAGGAAGAATTGTGTTTCTACGGACAGAGTACAAAGCTCACTTTTTCTTCTCAGCACACATACAGATATGCAAGTTCAAAATTTTTCATACACAGGTTAGCCCCCACAGTTGCATATCTTCTCTACAAGAGAATTTTAAATACAAGAAACACGAAGGAGAATCTTAATGCAGAAAAACGGGGACACTCAGTGCAGTACACAGGAAAACATTTTACTTCCAATACACAGGCAAATTTTTCACTGATTTTCCAATCTGATGCTATGTTTAATTCACCACCTTGCACAAACAAATCATGCACAACGAAGTGTTCCTGAGCCTACCTCGTTTTGTGTTGAAATTCGCTGAAAATCCTGGGTTTTCTTTCTGCATGGCTATTTTTTCCTTTCCTATAGAAGCCCTCCTTTAGAAGGATCCCGTTTCCTGTAGAACGAAAATGCGCTTCCTGTAGAGCCCGATAGGTGAGAGATTTTTTTTTAAAATGGCAGAAATCTCGAAAATCAGGCAGGAATCTTGCAGAGGACCATTGGTTAGCTGATCTGGAAGTGGTGGACGCGTGCTTCAGTTGTGAATGTCGTGAAGGCACAGTGAACAGAGAGTGGTGAAAGTTTCAGCCGAGCATCGTTTAACTGCAGCGTGATTCATGTGAGAAGATGAGGTGGAAAAAATGTGCGTTATCATTATTCAGACCATTGGTCCCTACTGTAGTGTCATCATGGGATTGGATGTTTTCTACCTGTGATCCCTTGCCATCAGCTGCGCTGGAGTTCAACATCTGCCACCACCTGTTTTTTTCTTAAATTTCCCGTGAATGACTATACAAGTGTGTTGGGTGACCTGCGGATGGGTGCAATTGAACTGGCTGAGGGTATCAGGTTAACTTGCTGGCTTCCTGGCTTAATCCCACCATTTCATTCGTTTATGCACTTTTGAATCATGTAGATGCAAATACAGGAACTGGTTTAGACACATACCTGTAAGTCGACGTGCTGCTTGATCCTTTTTGTTGCTGCATGCTCATATTTTGTGGATGCATGCTGGTCTGTTTGTTGATACACAACTTATTTTCTGGTGCAAGTATCCTTTGGCTGGATCTACACTGCAGGAGCCTGCTTCAACGTTCAGATTTGCACCCTCATGTTGTTGATGCTGAATTTTTATAAGACAACAACTTGTTTTCTCCATAGCTCCCAAACTATAGATCTGATTGACCTAAAACTTTCTGAGCATACTTCTATCATTGTTATGGACGTCCCATAGCAAAATTGTGGTCAATGGATGCACGAATATCGAGAAAAAATTGAAAATGGCTGAAGATTACAGGGGTCAATTTCTCAGAAACTGTGCATCGGAATCGGCTAAAACTGCTTGGGTAGGTTGCTATCATTGATATGCATCTCCCCGTGAAACAGATTTTGAAACGGATGCAAGGATATGAAGAAAATGCAAAAATGGCTGAAGGTGATGGAGGTTAATTTCTTGGAAACCGTGCACCAGAATTGGCTGAAATTGCTCGAGAATGTTTCCATCATCCCTATACCATTCTCCGTAAAACGGTTTTGTAAATGGATGCACAGTTTTCACGGGAAAAAACAAATTTCTGCACTATGTATTTTTACTTCAAAGCATTCTGCAGTTTTTTGCATAGTAAGAAAAAATGAGCTTGGGCTATAATGTAGACTTGGAATTGATGGGAGAGAGGTTTGAGGATTGTAGGAGGACTTATGAACCCTTTAGGAAGCTATCATGTTCGCCAAACTGCTTTTTGAAATCCATTTCTAGCTTCCTGTAATTTCTACAGGAACTTCCAGTAGAAAACACAGTTTTCATAAAAGAAGCACAATGAGGTGGAAAAAATGATGGAGAAGGGTGAAGGATGGAAACATGGATGCTTGCAGGCCTCATGGACAGATTCCCGGCCTTTAGGTCCTCTTCAGAGATCAATTTTGGCTTGTTTGTAGGCTTCCTATAGAAGACACAGAACTTCCTGTAGAAGACACAAAACTTCCTGTAGAAGGCACAAAACTTCCTCTATTTTTGTTTTGAGCGATCCTACTAACCTGTAATGTCCTTGCTGCAACCTGCAATTATGCAATAGAAATTAGGTCTATTTTTCTTTTTTCTCTCTTTTTTTTAAAACAACTAGGGCGTTTCATGGAGGTTTTCACCCTAATTTCCTGCCCTGGGCGCCTCCAAGGGAGGTTTTCACCCAGGAATATTATTCTCTTTTTCTTTTCTCTTTTTTTTGAACCCATTGACTGCCTCATGGAGGTTTTCAATCAATGAGCCAATCTAAGGTGCCTCCGAGGAGGTTTTCACCTTAGATTTTTATTTTCCTCTTATTTTCATTTTTTCTTTTTCTTTTTCTCTTTTTTCTTTTTTCTCTACACTAGCCTACTTGAAAAACAAAATCATTTTCAAATATAAGAATACATCCAATGGAGCCATGTGCACATTGAGATGATAGACAAAATGATATGGAGGCTTGAAATGCATTCTTTGACAGGTATCAAGATTTTAGAGACCAAATGATTTGACTTTGAAGGGATTAAGCATAGCTGAGGAAGAGAGTACTGCTGCAACTTAGTGACCGTTTGGAACCGTATCTCAATATAGCTCTGATATCCTTGGTCCTTTTACTGATCTGGATCATTCTTCATGTCACCTTCTACCATGACCTTCACATCTTCCTCTTTTTGTTGATTTTTCTCTTGAATACATGGAGGATTTGATGGTAACCACGAGGGAACTTTCTCGATCTCTGATTTTGATGTCTTCTCTTCATCAAGTGCAGCCCATGGTTCTTTGATCTTCTCTTTTAAATCTTCATCTGTTGGATGAGGTCCTTCAATGATATCAATATAATCTCTATTTTGCAATACTCTTCCTGAGCTCAAGAGGAGTTGTTTGGACATGTTGTACCTCAGTATTGCAATTAGGTTGAGCTACTCCAATGTGCGGGTTTGGAAATGGTGGTACAGATAGTTGAGTGGGGATGTATATTTGAGATGGATGTGGATAGGTTTGTGGTTGGGCAGGTGGTGAAGGCAAAGGAGTGGGAGGAGTGTTGTACTGGGGCCACCACCCCTGATGAGGTGCATTCCTTTCAGGTTGTGGCTGAGCATAAGAGTGAAATGAGTGAGCAGTTGGTTGGGCATAATATGGAGATGGATCCGACCAAGGAGGAGGTGTGGACCAGGAAGGATGAGCAGGGGGACCCCAAGAAGGCATGGAAGTGGCTTGATAGGGGTCGTAATAGGTCTGGGATGTCCCTTGCATTCCCTGCTGGTAAGGTATGGGCCCATGTGGCCTCATTTGGTTCATATAATAGAGTGGTTCAGTGGCTCCTTTAGCCCTCTAATATGCAACTTTTATTCTGGGTAAGGAAGGGCATTGATCTGTAGGATGGTTTTTTTCACAGACAAAACACACTTCTATGGAGTGCAATGGACATTCATTTCTATGATGCTTTCTAGTGCACCTGGGACAAAAGATGGCCAAAGCCCTCTTGGATTCCTCTTGCTTCCTTTAGATCTGTAAGGTATCTAGTTGCATGGCAAGAAACTGTCTCATCTCGCTCTTGAAATCTTCCATCTGATTTGCAAATTCGTTTTTGGATAAGGTACTGCTCCCAACATTTCTGTTTGTAGCCATTTGCTCCAAAGGAATGTTTTCTTCTTCTCCCCTGGAGGTTCTTCAAATATGTCTTGCTGTCCACCTATGGTTCTTCTTAATTACAGCCATCGAAGAAGAGAGTAGTTTGGCTGTGTGAAGCAGTGGGAGTGTTGTTCAAACATTTTTCTGACTTATCTCTACTCCTACAAGGCATGAAAGGAAATCTTTTTCATTTATTTTTTTATTTTTTTTTTGCTTGTACCTGCAAAAACTGAAATAGATTGAACTGCAACTAACTAAAATCTATCTTGCTGAAATGAAAATGAGGAATTCAAATGAAAGCAGTAAAGGACTAATCTATGTTGCTAAAATGAAATCGCAGGAATGAAATGCTAAGCTACGCTTGCAGAAGTGAAATTGCGGAATTGAAATACTAATCTACACTTGCAGAATTGAAATGCTAATCTAGGCTTGCAGAATTGAAATTATGGAATTGAAATGCTAATCTATGAAAGAGGGAAATATCTACTCTACTTTTGTGGAAATGAAATTGCAGAACGGAAATGAAACAACTACTCTACTCTTGTTGAAATAAACTACTTAGCAGAAAGTTGTAGTAGAAAATAGAAGAAAAGCAGTAACCACCAATACTCTGACGCTTCCTCAGCAACGGCGCCAAAAAGATGGTGGGCTCTAGTATTGCAACAATAATGCTGCAACTTCTAGGGCTCCCTTCTTTGCTTTTATCAACCTGGTAGTTCGTAACAAACTTGGAAGCGACAGTGCTATATGCACAAGTACTAGCTCTTGCTGCAGCTGTCACTTGATCAGCTAGCACAAGTCCGCTAGGAGCTTAAGCCAACTTCTATGAGCTCTTAGAAGAAGATTTTTAACTAATGGATGAAAGCTAACTCAAAGGAGGCTAATCTACTTGCAGAAGGAAACTGAAAAGCTGAAAGGAAATGCAAACCCTAGTTTTACCAACTAACTCTACTGATACAAGAAAAATGATGAAAGCGGTGGAAATAGATGCCATTGACTTTTAGAAAGGTAAAATGCATGTGACTAAGCTACTTCTACAATAAAATTTGGAAAAAAAAAAACATATTTTTGCATTTTTGAGTAATTTTACAGAATTATTATGCATGTGTTTTAACTGTTTTTTACTGTGCAGAGGTGTATTGGCGAACGGAAATGCTTGTAGGAGGTTGGGAAGGTGAGAAGAGGGCATAAGGGGTCCCTAACACCCTTCTAGAGAGTTTCACAGTGATCGGATCTCAAGAAATCGCTTTCGTGAGCTTCTACATGAAGTCTGCAAGGGTTCTATAGGATGTAGTGTAGCGTCTACAGGATGTTTTGTAGCTTCTACAGGATGTTCCAAAAAGAGGATTTTGGAGGGTTGATCGAAGAAAAATGGTAGGAAAGTGGAAATGGAGGTTGGATAAGGATGTTAAGGGGTCTAAGACCTGGTGAATGAGGCTAAGGAGCGATTGGATTCGTTCGAGGATGGAGGGAGCAATGATGCACAAGAATGTAGAAATTAGGGCAAAGTGGGAAAATGTGGTAAATGAAGGGAAAAAGAACCTGAATTAAGGGATGGAGTAGGTTGAATTGATGGAGTAAGGGTAAGCAAGGATGGATTACAGGTGATCTACACACAATCTCTCAAAACTAATCAAAGAAAGACTAAAAAAATCAAAGATCTAGCTATTTCTACCTAATTTGACCTAGAAACCATAAGCATGATGGACAGAAGTTTGTTGACAGCAAATCATGTAAAACAACTATGGAAACCAAGCAAGAATGGATCTAAGCATGTAATCACGACTGGTACTAACTTTTGCAACTAAAAATCTAACACTACAAATTGCATGAAGAAGCAAGAACAGTGTTTTTATGGCAGCAAGGACACCTTGGTCTCAGCTCATGGTCCCAAGGAGGGAGAGGTGAGATCAAGGGTTTCTTAATGGTCTTTTTTGAAGATATTTTCTGTACTCAAACTGTCAAATAAACGTGAAGCATGAAAAACTATTTTAATCATCAAAAACAACCTAAGTAACAAAGCAAGATTTTAGTTTAGATAACAGATTTTATTCTAAGAATGCAACAAAGACACACAAAAAACACACAAAGGAGGTACTGGGAACTTGGGGTGGGCTCAAAATCAAGAGATACAACCTCTTAAGGAAGATTAGATCTGGTGCAAAGTTGGATTCATCTTTATTGATCAAAAGAATAGTTACATCCTAAAAACTGTCTACAAGCAAAAGCTTGAAAATGTGCTGAAATGCAGAGCTAACCTACTGACTAAAATCTAACTAACATCTGACTAAAATCGAACTAACAAAATGACTAATTGGCTAACTGAAATGAGGCCCTAAGCCTTCTTATTTATACAAATTGAGGACCCCAACAGTCCTCCTAAACTTTAGGAACTCGACTGCCAAAACTTGTAGTTAACAGTACCTTTACTAGCCTTTGCTCGACTGCCTTTGTGATAATCGATGTGGTGGCCCTTGAACTCCAAGCTGCTGGTAGAGAATTCGAGGTAAGAACTCATAAATGAAGGGGACACCTTCCTACAAATTCTCTCCGTTGTTCTTCCACAAATTTGGCTGTCAAGTGCTCATTAAAACCTTTGATTTTGTTTCAAATTTGACCAAAAAACTGCATAAAGCACCCATTAGACTTGTTGGCATAATGACTAACCCAATTCACTCTATTAGCATAAATATAATAAAAAACATGTAATAAACTAATAAGAATGGTGGATTAGGTCGAATTAGGAGGCTGAATGAGCCCATATAATTACTCATTTCTAGGGCTCATCATCACCCCCTACTGAAAGTGTTGCTCATCCTCTGAGCAACTAATCTATCTCTTCATCTTTGATGGCCCTAGTGGCCTCCTTGTCATGCCAAGCTTCTGAAGTGATGTCCTCTTCTCGGTCATGAAACCATGCTTTTCTCTCTACTTCTTCCCACTTCCTGTGCTCCTTTTTCTTGTAGCAGTTTTGTTAGTGCCTCAACCTTAGCCTGCAGCTTGTCCTCTCTCTGCTATTCATCAGATGTTTCCTTGTCTGCTAGCAGCCCTTCTTGCTACTGTTGTTCTACAAAAATGGAGGGCCTATCTTCGTTATGAATTCCTTGTAGCTGTAACTGTTGTTTCCTAACCTGCGAGGGAACCTTCCTGTATTTGTTGCTCTTTAGAAATCTGTGTTATGTTTGCCCTTTGAGTTTCCTGTAGAGAATTCTCAGTTTCCTGTAGAACTGTCTTTGAGTCCATCATCTTAATTCTCTCTCTCTAGGTGGAGGTTTTTGGGCTTCCTCATTCATAGGTGATGGATATCTTTGAAGGAGACTTTTCCTTTGGTTTAAGTGTTGTATCCTTAATTATAATTGGCTCCTTTGACTATGGTTGGGGTCTGCCCACTTTGATCTGTGTTCTCCTCCTTGCTTTAAAGTACATGTAAGTTTGTCTCTTTCGCTTCCCTTTTTGTTTTGGAGGTGTTCTTAAGGCAACAAGTGCAGCTGCTGCCCCCCTAGCCAATATCTAAGGTGATTTCTCCTCTTACTGTTTTGTTTCCATGCTTCTTGTAGAAATCCATTTGTCAACTATTTCTGTCTATTTTTATGGATGTGTCTTTTCCTTTTATTCTTGTGTGTCTATTTTGGCTGTGACATCCTTCAGGTGGACTTTTTCAGCCCTCTCTGCCCAGAATTTGGCTATCCATTTATGAAAGGAAGAATTGTGTTTCTACGGACAGAGTACAGAGCTCACTTTTTCTTCTCAACACACATACAAACATGCAAGTTCAAAATTTTTCATACATAGGTTAGCCCCACAGTTGCATATCTTCTCTACAAGAGAATTTTAAAAACAAGAAACGCGGAGGAGAATCTTGATGCAGAAAAACTGGGACACTCAGTGCAATACACATGCAAACATTTTACTTCTAATACACACGCATATTTTTCACTGATTTTCCAATCTGATGCTATGTTTAATTCACCACATTCCACAAACAAATCATGCACAAAGAAGTGTTCCTGAGCCTACCTCGTTTTGAGCTTGAAATGTACTGAAAATCCCAGGTTTTCTTTTTGCACGGCTATTTTTTCCTTTCCTGTAGAAGACTTCTTGTAGAAGGCTCTCGTTTCCTGTAGAACGAAATTACGCTTCCTGTAGAGCTCGATAGGCGGGAGATTTTTTTTAAAATGGAAGAAATCTCAAAAAATTAGGCAGGAATCTTGCAGAGAACCATTGGCTAGCTGATCTAGAAGTGGTGGACGCGTGCTTCAATTGTGAATGTCGTGAAGGCGCAATGAACAAAAAGTGGTGAGAGTTTCAGCCGAGCATCGTTTAACTGCAGGGTGATTCATGTGAGAAGATGAGGTGGCAGAAATGTTTGTTTTCATTATTCAGACTGTTGGTCCCTACTGCAGTGTCATCATGGGACTGGATGTTTTCTACCTGTGATCCCTTACCACCAGCTGTGCTGGAGTTCAACATCTGCCACCCCCTGTTTTTTTTTTTATTTCCCATGAATGACTATACATGTGTGTTGGGTGACCTCCGGATGAGTGCAATTGAATTGGCTGAGATTATCGGGTTAACTTGCTAGCTTCCTGGCTTAATCCCACCATTTCATTCGTTTATGCACTTTCAAATCATATAGATGCAAATAGAGGAACTGGTTTAGACACATACCTATAAGTCGATGTGTTGCTTGGTCTTTTTTTATGCTGCATGCTCATATTCTATGGATGCATGCTAGTCTGTTTGCTGATACATGGCTTATTTTCTGGTGCAGGTATCCTTTGGCTGGATCTACGCTGCAGGAGCCTGCTTCAACGTTCAGATTTGCACCCTCATGTTGTTGATGCTGAATTTTTATAAAACAACACCTTGTTTTCTCCATAGCTCCCAAACGATAGATCAGATTGATTTGAAACTTTCCAAACATGCTTCTATCATTGTTATGCACCTCCCATAGCAAAATTGTGGTCAATGGATGCACGGATATCGAGAAAACCTGAAAATGGTTGAAGATTACAGGGGCCAATTTATTGGAAACCGTGCATCAGAATCAGTTGAAACTGCTTGGGTAGGTTGCTATCACTCATATGCATCTCCCTATGAAACATATTTTGAAACAGATGCACGGATATGGAGAAAATGCAAAAATGGTTGAAGGTGATGGAGGCTGATTTCTTGGAAACCGTGCAATGGAATTGGCTGAAATTGCTCGAGAATGTTGCCATCATCCCTATACCACTCCCCGTAAAACGGTTTTGTAAATGGATGCACGGTTTTCACGTGAGAAAAAACAAATTTCTGCACTATGTATTTTTGCTTCAAAGCATTCTGCAGTTTTTTGCATAGTAAGAAAAAATGAGCTTGGGCTATAATGCAGACTTGGAATTGATGGGAGAGAGGTTTGAGGATTGTAAGAGGACTTATGAACCCTTTAGGAAGCTATCATGTTCACTAAACTGCTTTTTGAAATCCATTTCTAGCTTCCTGTAATTTCTACAAGAACTTCCTGTAGAAAACATAGTTTTCATAAAAGAAGCACAATGAGGTGGAAAAAATGATGGAGAAGGGTGAGGGATGGAAACATGGATGCTTGCAGGCCTCATGGATAAATTCCCGGCCTTTAGGTCCTCTTCAGAGATCAATTTTGGCTTGTTTGTAGGCTTCATGTAGAAGACACAGAACTTCCTGTAGAAGACACAAAACTTCCTATAGAAGGCACAAAACTTTCTCTGTCTTTGTTGTGAGCGATACTCCTAACCTGCAATGTCCTTGTTGCAACCTGCAATTATTCAATATAAATTAGGTCTATTTTTCTTTTTTCTCTTTTTTTTTTGAAAAAAACTAGGGCATTTCATAGAGGTTTTCACCCTAATTGCTTTCCCTAGGCGCCTCCAAGGGAGCTTTTCACCGAGAGATCTTATTCTCTTTTTCTTTTCTCTTTTTTTCCAACCCATTGAATGCCTCATGGACGTTTTCAATCAATGAGCCAATCTGAGGTGCCTCCGAGGAGGTTTTCACCTTAGATTTTTTATTTATTTATTTTCCCTACCCTACCCTACTTGAAAACAAAATCATTTTCAAATATAAGAATAATTCCAATGGAGCCATGTGCACATCGAGATGATAGACAAAATGATGTGAAGGCTTGAAATGCATTCTTTAACAGGTATCCATATTTCAGAGACCAAATGATTTGACTTTAGAGGGATCAAGCATAGCTGAGGAAGAGAGTAATGCTGCAACTTAGTGACCGTTTGGAACCATATCTCAATATAGCTCTGATATCCTTGGTCCTTCTACTGATCTGGATCATTCTTCATGTCACCTTCTACCATGACCTTCTCATCTTCCTCTTTTTGCTGATTTTTCTCTTGAATACATGGAGGATTAGATGGTAACCATGAGGGAACTCTCTCGATCTTTGATGTTGATGTCTTCTCTTCATCAAGTGCAGCCCATGGTTCTTTCATCTTCTCTTTTGCATCTTCGTCTGCTAGATGAGGTCCTTCAATGATATCAATATAATCTCTGTTTTGCAATACTCTTCCTGAGCTCAAGAGGAGTTGTTTGGACATGTTGTTTCTCAGTATTGCAATCAGGTTAAGCTACTCCAATGTGCGGGTTCAGAAATGGTGATACGGGTAGTTGAGTGGGGGTGTATATTTGAGATGGATGTGAATGGCTTTGTGGTTGGGCAAGTGGTGGAGGCAAAGGAGCGAGAGGAGTGTTGTACTAGGGCCACCACCCCTGATGAGGTGCATTCCATTGAGGTTGTGGCTGAGCATAAGAGTGAAATGAGTCAGCAGCTGGTTGGGCATAATATGGAGATGGATTCGACCAAGGAGGGGTTGTGGACCAGGAAGGATGAGCAGGGGGACCCCAAGAAGGCGTGGGAGTGGCTTGATAGGGGTCATAATATGTCTGGGATGTCCCTTGCATTCTTTGCTAGTAAGTTATGGGTCCATGTGGCCTCATTTGGTTCATATAATAGAGTGGTTCAATGGAACATTTAGCCCTCTGATATGCAGCTTTGATTCTGGGTAAGGAAGGGTACTGATCTGTAGGATGGTATTTTTCACAGACAAAACACACTTCTATGGAGTGCAATGGACATTCATTCCTAGGATGCTTTCTAGTGCACCTGGGACAAAAGATGGCCAAAGCCCTCTTGGATTCCTCTTGCTTCCTTTGGATCTGTAAGGTATCCAGTTGCATGGCAAGAAACTACCTCATCTTGCTCTTGAAATCTTCCATCTGATTTGCAAATTCGTTTTTTGGATAAGGTACTGCTCCCAACATTTCTGTTTGTAGCCATTTGCTCCAGAGGAATGTTTTCTTCTTCTTCTCCCCTAGAGGTTCTTCAAATATGTCTTGTTGTCCACCTAGGGGTTCTTCTTAATTACAACCATCGAAGAAGAGAGTAGTTTGGCTGTGTGAAGTAGTGGGGGCGTTGTTCAAACATTTTTCTGACTTATCTCTACTCCTACAAGGTATAAAAGGAAATCTTTCTTTCTTTCTTTCTTTCTTTCTTTTTTTCCTGCTTGTACCTGCAAAAAATGAAATAGATTGAACTGCAACTAACTAAAATCTATCTTGCTGAAATGAAAATGTGGAATTGAAATGAAAGCAGTAAAGGACTAATCTATGTTGCTGAAATGAAATGCTAAGCTACGCTTGCAGAAGTGAAATTGCGGAATTGAAATGCTAGTCTACGCTTGTAGAATTAAAATGCTAATCTACACTTGCAGAATTGAAATTGTAGAATTAAAATGTTAATCTATGAAAGCGAGAAATTGCTAATCTACTTTTGTGGAAATGAAATTGCAGAATGGAAATGAAACAACTACTCTACTATTGTTGAAATAAACTACTTAGCAGAAGGTTGTAGTAGAAAATAGAAGAAAAGCAGCAATCACCAATACTCTGATGCTTCCCCGGGAATGGTAGCAAAAAAATGGTGGGCTCTAGTATTGCAGCAATAATGCTGCAACTCCTAGGGCTCCCTTTTTTACTTTTATCAACCCTGTAGTTCGTAAAAAACTTGGAAGCAACGATGATATATGCACAAGTACTAGCTCTTGCTGTGGCTGTCACTTGATCATCTAGCACAAGTCCACTATAAGCTTAAGCCAACTTCTATGAGCTCTTAGAAGAAGCTTTTTAACTGATGGATGAAAGCTAACTCAAAGGAGACTAATCTACTTACAGAACTGAAAAGCTGAAAGGAAATGCAAACCCTAGCAAACCCTAATTTTACCAACTAAACCTACTGATACAAGAAAAATGATGAAAGTGGTGGAAATGGATGCCATTGACTTTTAGAAGGTAAAATGCATGTGACTAAGCTAATTATACAATAAAATCTGGAAAAAAACATCTTTTTGCATTTTTGAGTAATTTTACAGAATTATTATGCATGTGTTTTAACTGTTTTTGACTGTGCAGAGGTGGATTGGTGAAAGGAAATGCTTGCAGGAGGTTGGGAAGGTGAGAAGGGGGCCTAAGGGGTCCCTAGCACCCTTCCAAAGAGTTTCACAGTGTCGGATCTCAAGAAATCGCTTTCGTGAGCTTCTATAGGAAGTCTGCAAGGGTTCTACAGGATGTATCGTAGCTTCTACAGGATGTTCTGTAGCTTCTACAGGATGTTCCGAAAAGAGGATTTTTGAGGCTTGATAGAAGAAAAACGATGGGAAAGTGGAAATGGAGGTTGGATAGGGATGTTAAGGGGTCTAAGACCTTGTGAATGAGGCTAAGGAGCGATTGGATTCGTTCAGGGATGGAGGGAGCAATGATGCACAAGAATGTAGAAATTAGGGCAAAGTGGGAAAATGTGGCAAATGAAGGGCAAGAATCTGAGTTAAGGGATAGAGCAGGTTGCATTGATGGAGGAAGGGTAGGCAAGGATGGATTACAGGTGATCTGCAGACAATCTCTCAAAACTAATCAAAGAAAGACTAAAAAACTCAAAGATCTAGCTATTTCAACCTAATTTGACCTAGAAACCATAAGCATGATGGACAAAAGTTTGTTGGCAGCAAATCATGTAAAAAAACTATGGAAACGAAATTAGAATGGATCTAATCATGTAATCACAACTGGTACTAACTTTTGCAACTAAGAACCTAATAATAGAAATTGCATGAAGAAGCAAGAACAATGTTCTTATGGCAGCAAGGGCACCTTAGTCTCAGCTCATGGTCCCAAGGAGGGAGAGGTGAGATCAAGAGATGCTTGATGGCCTTTTGTGAAGATATTTTCTATACTCAAACTGTCAAATCAACCTGAAGCATGAAAAACTATTTTAATAGTAGAAAACAACCTATGTAACAAAGCAAGATCTTAATCTAGATAACAGATTTTATTCTAGGAATGCAACAAAGACACATAAAAAATACACAAAGGAGGTACTGGGCACTGGGGTTGGGCCCAACCCCAAGAGCTATAGCCTCTTAAGGAAGAGTAGAGCTGGTGCAAAGTTGGATTCATCTTTATTGATCAAAAGAATAGTTACATCCCAAAAACTGTTTACAAGCAAAAGCTTGAAAATGTGCTGAAATGCAGAGCTAACCTACTGACTAAAATCGAACTAACAGAATGAATAACTGGCTGACTGAAATGAGGCCCTAAGCCTTCTTATTTATACAAATTGAGGACCCCAATAGTCCTCCTAAACTTTAGGAACTCGGCTGTCAAAACTTGCAGTTAACAACAACTTTATTAGCCCTTGCTCGGTTGCCCTTGTGATAATCGATGTGGTGGCCCTTGAACTCCGAGCTGCTGGTGGAGAATTTCAGGTAAGGACTCATAAATGAAGGGGACACCTTACTACAAATTCTCTCCCTTGTTCTTCCACAAATTCGGCTGCCAAGTGCTCATTAAAACCTTTGATTTTGTCTCAAAATTGACCAAAAAATTGCACAAAGCACCCATTAGAGTTGTTGGCCTAATGACTAACCCAATTCACTCTATTAGCATAAATATAACAAAAAACATGCAATAAACTAATGAGAATGGTGGATTAAGTCGAATTAGGAGGCTGAATGAGCCCATATAATTACTCATTTTTGGGGCTCATCAACTACTTCAACAACTCTTTGATGGATAAAGTTATGCGTACTGCCACTATCAATCAAGACGACTACAGGGCGATGTTTAATAAAACTTTTGATTTTGAGAGTTTGGGGAGAATAAATCCCTGCTAAAGCATGAAGCGAGATAATTGGTTCATCAGGTATAGCTGGGAGCACATTGTTCAGTTGGTTGTCCTCATCTTCCTCCTGTGGTTCCTCAAATGGTGGGGCTTCCTCCGATGAACTGTGATCAGTAGCATCAATTTGAAAGAATTTGGGTTCCTTGCATTTATGCTCCAGGGAGTATTTCTTGTCACAGTAGTAACACAATCCTTGCTTTCTTCTTTTTTCCATTTCCGCTGGTGACACCTTTTGAACTTTAAGTGTTTGGGTAGTGCTTGGATCCTAGGTGGGGTGACCCTTGGTTGTGAAATTTGGACAAGTCGACTAGGCCGCTAATGTGGATTCTACTTAACGAGCTAACTTGCAAGCATCCAACCATGATATTGGGTGCTGCAGTCAGACGTGAGCTTGTATGGCTTCTTTGAAACCACTGACAAAACATTCCAAGTAGAACTCATCTTGTAAACCTCCTGTGCGAAAGGCTAAGGCTTCAAAGGCTGTAATATATTTTTGCATTGTTCTTGCCTGTCAGAGCTTAGTAAGACGACCCAAAAAATTAGATTCATGTCAAAGCAATACATAAGGGCTTCTGTGAATACCTGCCATGTCATGGCCTTCCATAGCAACGTTGATGCCATTGCCACCACTGCCATCTTCCATTGTCCAAATACATGCTACCCACACTTAGCTGAGTCGCATCATCTTTGATTTGATTCAATGTGAAATATTGCTCCATTTGTGCTAGCCATGTGGCCAGATGAGAGCCATCAAATTTATACATGTCCAGCTTGGGTGGTTGCAGCTATGATTGTTAGTGGTCTCCAAAGAGGTGAAGAGAATGGCTAGACTTGCCCTCAATGTTCTCATTAAAAGCATACGCCTCTGATTGTTCCCCTGACTTGCCCTTTGTCATTGTGTCAGCTAAGGTCTGGATCGTCTTCAGTAATGCATCCAACTTTTGTTCAAGGGTGTCGATCTTCTCATTGGCCATAGCTTGAGCTCTGGTTTGTACCATGCCCCGATCTGGTGCACTTGTCGTTACTGTGAAAAAAATAAAATTGGGACCACCTGAAATTTTGACACTAACAAGTGAATGGTACCACCTTGCCTAGCCCTCGACCTGATTCTTATGGGAATACTGCAGTAGTCGAATCCTAGAAAATTAAATTCTACCCAATGTCTTGCGAGAACCACATCCAAGTATAGGGGCCCACACAAATAGTCAGATCTGTTGGCTAACCCTCAATTGCAGAGTATGAGTAGGAATGTGGCAATGATCGAACCCTTGCTGCTAGATCTGAATGGTGGATATGATTGTGGTGACTGCTACAGAACCCAAATGGCTAGATCCGAATGGTGGATCTAATAGCTCTGATTGGCAAATCTGATAGATCTGAATGGTGGATCTGAGAGATCTGAATGGTGGAACTATTTGTTGCGACTGCGACAAAACCCCACCTGCTAGATATGATCTGGCAAAGATGATGCATGATCTAGAGAGAGACAAGGGAACTATGGTCTCAAGGAGTGTCAGGTGCTACAGATCATAATATACATAAGGGTCTGACAATAGTACTTGGCCCAATCTTTCAAGGCACTAACCAAGGAGGATCAACCGTACCCTTAACCGTACAACCCGACTACCTTATCATACGCACGAGTAATCTCCCCGAGTGTTGTTCTCGGTGTACTATAGCAGCAAGAAGGCCGACGGTTTATCTATGGCGACGTTTCAAGAGAGCCTAGGGGGCTTCCAATATACCCAGAGGGTACTTGGAAAAAAATTCGTGCGCGGTTTTGTCTAATGCACTGCTACTCGAAGGGGTACGCACAGGGGGTTATAAGGGAGTCCAACAAGCATGACCACCTCTTGTATTTCCTGCATGCATGCCTCCCCAAATCCATAGGTTTATGTGCTCAATGACAGATCCCGTGGTTTAAAGACGTCGGAACACGTCTCTAGCCAAATTTTTTTTTGCTAAAAATGGAAATCCCACTGGCCCTGGAAAGTGCTCTTATACCACTTGTTATGCTCTTGACCTGCGAGAAGATACCATAATACCAAATATGTGAATAAATATACCCAGAACATAGAACAATAATAAATAACAACAAGTATTTTATTATTCAGAAAGGAAAGCAATGTTCACTTGCCTCTTCGAGGGGAAAACCTCCAATAGAGTTGGGCTCAATTACAAAATAAGACGTGATGCTCCTTGAAGGGAGTCCCTATCCTTTATATAGGATTCATACATGCAATACCATGGGTCAATACCATGGTTCTTATTAATACCATCTATCTAATACCATGGCCCTTTTGCAACTAACTGTGGTCCCTTCTTTAAATGCGGGTCAACCACTTACAATTATTATTATGGGCTTTATTGACTCTTTATTTAACTTAACTATGACTTGACCCTATTACGTAAATAAGGGGGTTAAGGTTGGACCGTAACAATAGGAAAGCCCATAAACTATAGGAAAACCAAAATTCTATAGTTAGAAAGCCCTAAAATTTCAAAAAAGTTTATATAAGGTAAATAGTAAAAAGCATTTTAACATTGCTTTGGGTTTTTAACTTTGGTAATTTTTTCAACAACGCGTACCTGTGAAAATTGGAGGTTGATTTGGATAGTCAGGGTTATCCTTTTCGCTCCAAATTTTCACTGAGTAAGTATAATTGCCTTGCCCCTGTGTTTTGAGTGTTTTTAAGTCTAATTTCATGCATTTTGGTCAAGTTTGGGTGGTTTTTGGTTCCAAAAAATCGCCCCAGTCGTTGCAAAAGTCCCTCGTGGGTTTACGACGATCAGAAATTTTACACATGCCAAAATCAGCGTCGTCGCAGGAAACACATGTACCCCTACGATGAACCGGAAAATGGTGCACTGTGAAAGCGGACTGTTGCAGTTGTTTTAGAAATCACTGTGACAGCGCAGCAAACATAAAAATTTAATTTTTTACACCATTTTAGACTATAAAAATGGCTCAAATAAGTACTAATCAATTAGCATGTGCATATTCAGGGTGTAAAAATGGTGTTTGCATGGAAAGAACGCGTGCACAACGCCGATGAAGAAAGAGGTGCAATGGACCCGCAATGCATGCAAGTTCTTCGGAACTATGGATTATTAAATTCTTCCTCACACCCCTTTTACGAGTGCAATTGAACTTGGTAGAGTTCTTGATTCACTCATGGAGCCTGACAGAGGGTAAGTTTATCATTCGAGGTCAAGAGGTCGAGTTTGACGCGGCCATGATCCAGATTTAAACAGGAATGCAACAAAATACAGAGATAACCATATACACAAAGATGCAGCGGAAACAATACTTCATTTCATTAATGGAAAACACTGAAATATGCTTATAAACAGAGTTCAAAATAAACCAACTAGGGCGATGGTAGATTATCTCTGAGAAGAGATGTGGCAGCTACATGCCTCTGAACTGTCTTAAAATGAGGCTCAAAGGCCTATTTATTATTGAGAAATAATGGAAAACCCTTAGCATTCCAAAAACTAACCCTAGAAGATGAAACGCCAAACTGTGGGCCCTGTTTTGGGTAAAGTGGTACATCAACTTCCCAGGGTCGTAACTTTGGCATACGATCTCCGTTTGACGCGTACAATAGCTCGTTAGAAAGATCTATCCAAGCACTGCCACTTTGGGAAGGGAAACATTAGTCCATGGACCCATGTGGCCCCTAGATTTCCCAAAAAACACCGTTTAGGGCCTCAAAACGGCTCCGGAAGTTCAGGACCTGAAAAACTGTTAAAAATAGTAAATTGTGCTACAATTTAGGAAACTAAAGAGATAAAAGAAACAATGGTGGGAGTCCAAGTGGATTTGGTAGGTGGCCACCAACCACCTAGATCATTCCTCCCCCCTTAAGAAGCAATGGTCCCCATTGCGTTGAGTTCCTCCATGAGATGAGGGAACTTTTGTTGAACTTGGTCCCTGGTGAACCACTTGCCCTGTTGAAGGAGTTGGCCTGCTTTGACAAATCGATACAATTGGATATTCTACTGGCGAGTGTGCTTGATCTGTGTGTACATGATCTGATCAGCTGTAGCTTGTTCCATGCAATCTAGATTTAACTCTGTGGGTGTGAGTTGTTCTGCAATGTCGGATGTGTCTAGTAATGGTGGAAAGTATGGCCGA
>APFE031298978.1:52526-72666 GCA_000404065.3 Pinus taeda | reverse complement strand
GTGGTCTGTGTGGATGACCGTTTCCTTCCCCAAAATGTAATGCTTCCATTGTCCATAGGCCTGCACAATGGAATACATCTCTTTATCATAAGTGGGATACTTCCGGACTGTGTCTGAAAGTGTTTCACTGTGATATGCCACTAGATGCCCGTGTTGAGTAAGGACTGCCCCAATAGCATAATCAGATTGGTTTCGATTGGATCCACTTTTCTTAGAGTGTAGCATGTCTACTAATTGACCTTCCTCTAGCTCTAATAATTAGAACACATTACCAAGTGTTTCTTCCTCTTCTTCCTTTGTGATGATGTCTCTCTCCATATGCTAATAAATGCCTTACAAATTGAGGCTTTCTTTTGGAAAATCATGATCCATCTAACAAAACATGCTCACCCCTTGCCATCACTTTTATTTTCTCTTACAACTCTATGGACATATTCTCCCCACCTATTCTTCTCTCTAGGCTCTTTCCAATTATTAAATCCCCCTCTCTAAACAAATGTTGGGTATTCTCTCAACACCTTTGAAACCTTTGAAACTCTTTTAATCATGCCTTTATGTTTCCATCCAGACTAATACTTCTCTTAAATACGTTAGTATAATGATGAATCCACTTCATTATATTCATCCACTATTTCTTACTTATTGCATTTTGTTTAAAATCCTATTTTCCCCTCTTTAGAGCATGTGCTTCTTCCATGGCACCTTATTCCCTTAGTTATTCAGTACCAATCAATCCATTCTAGGTCACCCCCAATATTTGTTTCCTACACTTCAATGGTTGGAGAATTAAAATACATGTAATCCTCTTCCACCTCAAAATTCTTTATCCGTGTCACAATCTCCTTAACCAAGCTTTTCATGAGCTCCCTTTTTGAACTACTCCTCTTCTCACTATTTTAAATAACTAGTTCAACTCTACTACAAACTCATTATTCTAAATCTATGGTAATTAACCTAAAAATCTATTTCTCTTGAGACTTGGTGATTGAACTATTAAAAAAAAACTCAATTATGGGAATTCCATTAAATCTCTCTTCTTTGGTTCCTTGTAAGTTGTGATTTCTCCCTATTGAGTGTGTTATATTCTTTCTATGATTAGTCCTACGTAGTGGAGGGTCACAGGGGGGACATGGTAGCCCCCTACATAGGGTCCAGGGTAGAGCCCTAGGATTTTATTTTTTATGTGGACGCAAGAATGGGTGGGGGACCCAAAGATGATGGGTGGAGCTACCCATGGTTTTGTGCATGGGTTTTGCACATGGTTTTGGGCATGGTTTTATGCCCACAATATTTTATAGATCCGGTCAAGGGAACTACGATTATGTTCTAATCCAAGGTTAGTGGATTTCGGTTTATGAGTGCTTCATAATGTATATATATGTATTGTAACATTGAAAGGAATATAATGAAAAATCAATCTAGTAGTCCTAGTTTTGGGTTCTAGAGGAAAATAATTGTGTATATTTGTTTTATGTTCTCACCATTGTATATTTTTCTGTTTTAAGAATTTGTTTGTAGGTAATTTTTATACAGGTTTAAGTCCTACACTCTCCTAATCAACTCAAATTTTCAAATAATTCCATGAGAACACTACATGGAATACCTCATAGGAGTCATGGTTATCATGCAATAAGTAAGACTATTGATTAGTATGATTCTTATTTCAAAAGAGACATGTGTCTGAAGCACCAATCCTAAACATAACTCTCATTCAACTTATTAATAAAGATATCAAATTGTTATACACTTTGGAAAAAAGAGTCCCAAAAACGCAACTAGTTTTCTTCTCAATCTCAAACCTATGTTTACATCAATTTTAAATAAATAAGATCTATTGTAGTCTATGAACTAACATTTTCAATCCCTAAGGAGAGGAAAGTATCACCCAAATCACTTTGCAATACTTGAGATCACACGAGGCTTAATCAATATGAATTTTATCATCAATATTCATTCTATAACTCATATATAATTAATAATCAACATGCATATTCGTCACCATTAATCCATACACACCTAAAATTAGTTTAATAATGACACATCATCAAATTATTTATCTATATAGTAACATAGGGGCACAACAATTATACTATAATTTAATCCAATACCATTTTTTTCCAGAAAAGAGAAATTATCCTTTCATTAAAAAAGGAGTACAAATACGTAGATATATGACTCAAAGAACCTCTATGTTAGATAGTATCAATGTCAACTGAGGCATCCAGACAAAAAATTCTAACCAATACCATCACATAGATAATATCATTAGCTAAAAAACTTGGATTATAGACAAAAATGCAAAAAAAATTCAAACCCGATATTCTAATATAGTAAAACCATGAATATATAATTAAAATGATGCAGACCAAAATATATATTGTTTGTTTGCTATCAGGAAAAAAAATTCATGACTTATCAAGAAAAGTGTGCCAATTGGGCCAATTGAAGATCACTAGTGATATGGAATGTTCTCCTTCTCATTAGTTGTAGCCTTTTCACTCTTCAAAAAGGATGAGTCCTTCTTCCAACTGTAGGGATTTTTTGGACAAATAGTCCACCTGTTGGTTCCACTCCCTCAAAATATGTTGGAAGAAAATATTTTCAAAGATACCTTTTAGGAAGAAGATATGGTCCATCTAGTGCTTTAGGCAAAGGATCACACTCAGATGACACTTCCCCAACAACCATTCCAGCACACACTCTGAGTCCCCATAGACATGAAGAGAGGTAATATAGTGAAGTTGTAAAATATAAAAGGACCCATGAAACAAACACCTCTACTTTGATGTTTGACCCAACACCAGAATTCAAACAAATATAGTAAGACACATTTCTAGGAAGGAAAAAAAATGGCACCCCCTGCACAAACACCAAATTGATATGCTCCATCAAAGAATCTAACATTTTCAATAGTGGATTGGGAGGGAAGTGAAAGGATTGACTTCATGGATCGTTCCAGGGCTTGACATAATATGAGAAGAAACCCATGGTTTGGGCTAGGATTCCATTGATTTATGTAGGTCTAACTTCAAAGATAAATTTATATATGACTTTCCAGATACCCCATGCTATGAACATGGGTAAAGTTTTATAAATTCCCATGTTTTTCTCCCACCAAATAAGGCATTAATCAAGAGGCGCCAATGGGCCATTATCCAGGATGTTTAATAACCCAAGGGCTTCTAACAAGAGAGTCTTATAAAATTCACACATAAAAAATAAATGATTAAATATTTCATAGTCCTCTGAGAAAAGGACACAAACATTTGGCCCTCAAAAATCCTTTTTGCAGCAAAAGGTCCCAAGTTTGAATTTAATTTTCTAATTTTAACCACATGATTCACTTCAATTTTGGTGCTATGGGCCAATCCCATATTTTCTGGTTCCACTAATTGACCATTTATAGAGGAGAGCAATTAGATATGGAATTGTAGGCATGAAGATAATTAATTTGTCTAGATGATGAATTCCAAGCCCAAACAATAGAATCATCCCCCTCATTCAGAGTAAGACCACTGAGAAGAATATTTTTTGTGAATAAATCCCATTCCTCAACAAGAGGACCCAGAAGACGCAAATCTGGAGAAATTTCAACTTACTAGCAAGTGTCTTCTATGAGGAAGACATAAGAGCATGGAATAATCTAATAAAACTCCAAAGGTTGAGATGACTGATGAGCTCATAAGATAAATGGAAGAAAGAACAACCCCCTGTAATATGAAATGACCCCAGTTTTACCAGATTCCCATTACCTACTTTCCACATCATCCATTTATTTATCCAAGGTATAGTGGCCATCATTCCCCTCCAAATGTTCAATCATGTAGTGTGTTTCGGTAATCTAAAGGACTAGAGCCAATCTTGAACATGTTAGTTGTGCAAGTATTTGTCCAAAATTATGTTTCTCCAAAGACTGTCCCTTGTGATTTCCCGCCATGTACTTTTCATGGCCAATGAAAGACTGAACTAGTGGAGGTTCTTGAATCCCCAGCCACCCTGTTGCTTTGGTTGGGCAAGAATTTCCTACTTGACCAAATGACGATATGTGCAACTGCGTTTTTCATTCCATAAGAAATTACTCATACATTTTCGAATATTGTGAACGGTATACTTTGCAATATTTCCAAGAGAAAACCAGTACATGGGGATGCTTTTCCAATTTAGACTTAATCAGATTCATTCTACCACCAAGTGAAATCCATTTGTAGCACCAATTGTTAACTTTGCGTTCAATCCACTTTATTAACCAGTTCCAATCCTCCACATGATAGTAGTTTGGCTTGAGAAAAAATTCCAAGTATAGAATACCATGATCCGAGGGAGTCATCTTATATGGTAGCATTGATTCAATATTCTGGATAGTCTGCTCAAGCACATTATTATAAAATAATGCATGCTTGAGTAAATCATGATTCCTATGACACGTAATGCAAAATATGATATGAACTATCTATATAGAGCTCCATCTCATCTATGTTGTATATGGTTACTGAACACCGAGGACAGTGTTTCCCCAAGGGGGAGGGGTTTGTAACACCCCTTACCTACTCAATTAAAAGTCCTTAAACTAACTTAAGTAGGAGGGCATGAATAATAAATAAAAGTTTGGGTAGAAAGTATATAAATCGAGGAAATATGTGATATAAATTGTCTGGCCCAACTTAACTCTTGAAATGAATATGAATACCATGAGGGTGAGATATGTATTAAAGTAATGATTGTTCCTAGTTATTATTCCTTCTACCATACAACTAAAGTGAGTGATTCTTAAAGGGCGAGCAAATATTTTACATGAACGAATCCTTCCACACACCTAATTGATTCTAGAGAAATCCTAGGAAGAGGGAAAATGGTAGGCGAGGAGAGAAAGAGAGGCCAAATAGCAAGGAGTGGGTTAAGCAAAGGAAAGAGTCTAAAGTGAAGAGGAAAGGAGGACAAAAGTAAAATGAGGACTGGTCTATCAGGGCCAAGCCCTATCTGATCGGGAGTGGTTGGAAAACAATAGAAAAAGAAGAGGTCAAGAGTAGGAGGGGGATATGGGAATGAGAAGAAGCAATAGAGGGTGAAGTAAGTAAGACTTGGGGATACCCAGAGAAGGATAACATGGGATTCCATTCCTGATGAGCTAAATTTGGAGAGTTGGTAGCAATGGTACAAAAATATAGAGCTTGGGACGTTGGAACGATGTCACGAGGGTTATAAAAGCTGCAACACGAGAGGTTAGTAATGATACTTGATTAAATCTTGTAAGTTAATAATATTACATTCTTCATAATGTGCAGATTTTAGATTACAAACCTACTAAATCATTCTGTGCCTAAGTGCTGGGTTATCTAGCTGACTACCTGCTTAACACTGAATGAGCTATGGTATATTTGTGCAACAGAAGGAAAACACACTGTGAGTGAATCTGTGCCTAGATGCTAGGGATATGCTCACTATTTGATTGTCAAAAGATAAGCAGTCGGTTACAAACCTGATTTTTTTTTTCCTAAGTGCCAGGTCAGGTTAGAGGACTATTTCATTAACACTAATTGAACCATGCTAGATTTATGTAGTAGATGGAAAATACATTGTGAGTGAATATGTGCCTAAATGATAAGGTTATACTAGCTATTTGATTGTCATAGGTTATAAACATGGTGTGAATGATTTTATGCCTTTGTTAACATTGAATGAACTAGTAGACTAATAGAACCCTCCTTGACTGATATTACTATCAATTTAATGAACAAAGATCCTATAGTCTATAGTATACCATCATACAATTTACCCATGTGGAGTTAGTTCTCACCTTCTCCAGGAAGGTGAATATTCTATAACTGTAAATGGTAATTTAAGGGTGTAATTCCTCCATTTCTAAAGGCTCCCAAGTGAAAAGTAAAATAAGGGGGGAAGGGAAGCTCTCTAGATGTACTACTCTAGAGCACTCTGTATGCCCAATATTGGGTGATGTTTCTAAAGCGACTTGAAGGTGGAGATAAGCCTCTGGAAAACCTATGTAGTTTGAGGGTGGAAATTTAATCTCTAGATACCCTTATCAACTAATGGGTGGATATTTTACCTCTGGAATCCCAAGTTGGCTTTTGGGTGGAGATATTCATCTTTGGAGTCCCTTGCTGACCAGTGGGTTGAGGTGTGTATCTCTAGATTCCCACCTAGACTAATGGGTGGAGGAAAAATACCTTTAGAACTCTTGTATCAGTCCATATTCAATAACACTAAATAGGGTGGAGGTGGAACAAGCCTCTGGAATCCTTGGCCTAACCATTGGGAGAGGTTTCACGAGATAGGGGGCATTGGCATAGTTAACAGTTGTCATTGGTTAGGTGGATACTCATGAAACCTGTCCCTATACCCACTCTGAAATGTCTTAAATAACAATAATATTTGAAATTCATTCAAGATGGTCCACTACTAATCATGAATGAAAAAAGGTGAGTATTGCCTAGTTTGCAAGACCCAAATCATGTTACATGCTCCTACATATGAAAATATCAACCATAAATAGTATTGAGCATTAGGCATGAATTCTTAGTCTTCTCCTTTACTATACACCTAGAATCGACGACTACAAGTTTCATAATCTATACAACTAGTGGCTGGTATTAATTTACAAGACCTGAATAATGTTGTGTGCTCCTACATCTGAAAATTGCAGTTATAAACAATACTGAACATTAGGCATGAATTCATAGTCTTGTCCTCTACTATACACTCAACCTCCATGGCTATAGGTTACATGATCTATACAACTAGTGGCTAGTATTAGTCTTAACCAGCACACTTGAGGCCAAGTCCCTAAGCTTCAGATGGAGATATCTAACACTTGAAGGAATTCATGGAATCAACATATTACAAAATGATCCTACTTATGTATAAATTGGGAATCATACTTCAAAAACTTATTCTAATACTAGACATACGCCAATGAGTAGGCATATAATGCTGGCAATAATTATAATGATTTTGTCCCTGATATAGTAGTGGAAAGGATTGGCATCGTGCACCCTAGAGTCCTTAATGCCCGTTCACACAATGATTTACTAAGTGAACTGGGGTGATAATATAATGTGTTGTCATTCAAGGGCATATCTCTTCCTTTAAATAATTATGGATTGTTTCCATATGTGACCAAATGTTGTTTGCGCGGGAAGCCAAGTAAAGATTCGAACCTTAACCAAACTTGTGGTTTTCGTGCTGACCTTAAGTCAAGCCTTAAGACCTATTACCAAAATCTCTAGGTCTTGAAATTAGTGAAGCCAATCAATACTCTTATTGGCCCAATATTGTCATATGACATTGAAACATGGAAAAGGTATAAAACTACTATGATATGACGTCATACAAGGGCTTGAGAGTAGCTCCACTTATTGTAATAAGAACTTAAGCGTTCAAATGAGAGTGATAATTATCACATACACTTCATATTAAAGACTTGAGCTAGAGTTGCGTTGTATGGATAATTAAGACTTATAGGTAAGCTATTAGATAGGTCCTATGAAATTGCATGAATAACATTGGATTGCATACTTTACAAGTTTAAGTTTATATTGTATATTTATTTGTTATATTATGATGCATAGATAAATGTTCTTTCTTATTGAATACTAGGCATGAGCTAATAAATTAGGGCTGACTGATATGCACTTAGGTATCCTTTGCTACTATTCAAAACTATTAGCTAAATGAACAAAAATAAATGCAAGGAATGGCATTTAATTGTAAATGTTATATGGTATATCAATCATAGACTACTAAAATATGGTTGAATGCAATTCTAAGTGATACACATGATAATAGAAATGAGGTTTGAGATATACCCTGGTATATCCTTTAACTATTAGTCAAGTTTAATGTGGAATACAAAGAATGAAATTAAACATTATGTTGTATACTAGAAGTACAATTGAATGAAATTCTGAGTGATGTATATGATGGAAAAAATCAAGATTATATAGATGCTCTAATGTATCCTTATATAGAAATTATTACGATGTAATTTTTTACCCATTGTCAAGAATGCATAGGTATTAATGATTTAAGTAGAGCATGTGCATATGTAGGATGCTTATTTGAGACATCATATATATTTTTCTGAGCATATGTTGTAGGGTATTGTAAGGGGCATGTTGTAATAACACACAATATGTTGTGTCTTGTCACTCCATTAACTAAATTCATATAGATACACCTATATACCTGCATCAAGAGGGAAGTTACATGTCTTGAAGCTTGAACTAAATATTACATGCATGACAGTACCCAATAGGATGGCATCCACAATTCCTTAGGGTGATGCATGGACAAAAGCTTGTGATAAAGTAAATTTGATCAACCTTCATATAAATTACAAGCCATATCAACTACTCTAAATTCAAGGTCATGAAGAGGAAGTGGAACTTTTAGTCCCTTACGAATTTATCCTATAGGGTAAGATGAAAACCTAATGAAAGCCTAACTGTCATTGAAGTAACTATTGGTTGCCACTTTAGATAATGGATGATCAATCATCTACAGTAAATGACTAACAAGAAATAGACCTTCCATTCTAGCATACCTCCCTATCAACATATTTGACATTGCAAGGACTCCCAAGTGGGTCACCCTACCAATTTCAAAGTGGTTTCTTGTGTGTTTCTAGTACTTATACTGCGATGTTTCCCCTAGGCATGGATTTCATCCATGAGATCAGTCTTATGATTGAACTAGACATTACACTTACCAGGGTGGCCAACATAACTACAATGGTCACCCTAATCAGAAAGATTTTTTTTGTTTTTTTGTTTTTGTTTTTGTTTTTTGTTTTGTTTTTTTTGCTTTGTTTTGTATTTTGTATTTTTGTTTTTCTTTATTTATTTATTTTTTTTTTTTGGTTTTTTGTTTTTGTTTTGTTTTGTTTTTGTGTTTGTTTTGTTTTTTGTTTTTTTTGTTTTGTTTTGTTTTGTTTTTTGTTTTGTTTTTTTTTGTTTTGTTTTGTTTTGTTTTTTTCCCTAGAGTTATGATATGATAACACATGGGTTGTAAGGGATTTCAACTCCATAGGATTATGAAATCTATGGTAAAACAACTTGAGTTTAAACTTTAGAATGCTACTGCAGATGTCCCATCCAACACTATGAAAGGGATGAAAATTGTGGATTTGAGATTAGTAACAAGTATATGACTATGATAATAGAAATATTGGAAGATGTACAAGACAACTATTAACACTGGAAGAAGTTGGTCACACGACCTTATCAAACCATTACTTCATTTAGAGATATTGCACAAACCTTATGTATAAATTGAGACTCATAGTTCAAAACTCTATTATAGTCCTGGACATACTCCAATCTGTAGGCATATAATGCTGACAATAATTATAATGATTATGTCCCTGATATTACAGTGGAAAGGATTAGCATCATGCACCCTAGAGTCCTTAATATATGTTCACACAAAGGTTTACTAAGTGAACTGAGGTGATAATAGAATGTGTTGTCGTTAAAGGGCATATCTCCTCCTAAATAATTATGGATTTCTGCCGTATGTGACCAAATGATATTTGTATGGGAAGCCAAGTAATGATCCCAACATTAACTAAACTTGCAATTTTCATATTAACCTTATGTCAAGCCTTAAGACCTATTACTAAAATATCTAGGTCTTGAAATCAGTGAAGCCAGTCAATACTCTTATTAGCCCAATATTGCTATATGCCCTTGAAACATGGAAAAGGTATAGAAATTATATAAGGAGAGCTTCAGCGTAAATCACATAAGAAAGATTTTTGCCAACGCGTTTCGAACCAACCAATGTGGTCCATCGACCACATTGGTTGGTTCGAAACGCGTTGGCAAAAATCTTTCTTATGTGATTTACGCTGAAGCTCTCCTTATAACTATGACAAATCACAGAAGTCTCAATTCTACACAGGTATAGAAATATTGTGATATTGTTATCTAGCATATGAAGGAATTCATGGAATCAACATATTATAGAATGATCCTACTTATGTATAAATTGGGAGTACCACAGAAAATTACTAGACCTCTACAAATAGTGAATAATACTCTATGCATTATAAACAATCCAACCAAAAACAAAATTAAATAATGTGATTCATAGAACCCATTATCACCTAGAGAGTTAGGTTCCCCTATCAGCCACTTCCCCAGTTCCAGGAGGTGTGTAAGAGAAACTCCTTTCTTTGAAATTCTTCTTCCTCCCTTTTTCAGAATTATTCTTCCTCCTTTTTTCTTTGGTCATGCTCTTCATGTGTAGAGTTTAGAGGCCATATTTCAAACTAATGGAGGTGAAATTAATGTCAATAGTTGGCCAAGAAGGAAATAGTGGCTAGATGGAAAAGAAAGGCCTGCAAAAAAATTGGGGTAATGGAAAATGCATAAATGTTGCATTTACTCCAAATGCAACTTAAATATAATTACCTGTACTTGATGATTTCTATTCTGATATGAAAACCAAGCAAATGGCTCCAAATTCGACCTGGCGGGAAAATCAAGCAAAAACCTCCAAATTCGGCATGGCCACCGAAACAAGGGCCTCTTGGTAGAATTTGAAACATGAATATAGGAGCCTACTCTACCTTCAGCTACTATTCTACCCGACTTCTTGTCAACACTCATTGAACCTTTCTTCCTCAAAAAATCCTGAGATTTAGGTCCCCAATAGTTTTGGTAAGAGCCTTTTACGTTTCATCATTCCTAACTCCATCTCCTCCCAAATTTGCTTTACTAATGCAATAGAAATAACCACTATTTTCTTTTCTCCGTTAGATTTGATATCTCCTATAGTCGTAGGTGATTCAGATATAGCAGCAGATTTTTCTATTGCCATTGAGGATGAAGAATTTGCTACAGTTTGTGTAGCAACCTCTACTTCGAAGTCTTGGATTTCTTTTCCAAACCTTCCCCAAGTTTGTACCAAACAAATCTTCTTACCTTAATGTTTTCCCCTAAAGTTGTTATGCTTTTCTTACACAATATTTCACAATAAGCTTGTCATTTTTAATATAAGGTGCTCTAGAAGGGAAACTCCCTAAGTATTTTTCCAATGCGACCATCTACAATCTTCGCCCTGATATTTTCTGGCTTATTTAGCAGATCCTCCTTCTGTAGTTCAATATCCATTTCCTTGCTCACAAAATTTTCTGGAACCCTCCACATATAGATATTGAACTTGTGGACTAGCAACAATTTTCATTGCTAGGTATTCAACTAGTTCCCTGTAAATATCACCTCAAGAAACAAAATTTGTTTTACAATTTACTTCAATTAGTACACCAATATGACTATCATGGGTATAGGAGCATATTCTCCCTTGAGTTGCAATTTGGATAGCCTTCTTTTCTACACTTGTTAATCATTTCTTCCTCGGGAATTCATGTGCTTTTTCAAATTCACAACCTCTTTCAAGTTCAATCCCGACAGCGTGACTATCTGCCATCTTGATAATGAAAAAAAATCCTAGCGTGACTACCTACCAGCATGACAACACAAAATAAAAATGCCAACGTGACTACCTGTCAGCATGGACACGAAGAAAAAATCCTTAATTTTCCTTAACTTTTATAAATCATTTGATGCAAATAATATTCTATGACAATTGTAGCCTGCTTATAAATTATTAGGTGAAGACATTTTTTTTAATTTTTATAAATTATTTGAAGTAAACAATATCCTTAAATTTTGGTAGAGTATTGTAGCAGGCTTGAGAGAACCATGTTGAAGGAACTATGAAATATGACTCCATAACTTTTGGAGTTGGTAAGATATGAATAAGATTAGGAGATGGGTGGGTTACATATAAAAATATTAAATTCACATGCTAAACAAAGAAACAATCATCCTCGTACACTAGATTATTATGTGCCATACTTTCCATTTAGGTGTCCACTACAAAGGAAACATGTCTAAAATTACCTAATAGTGGAAGAGGTGGAGATCATCATGAAATGATAGATGAGTAAGAATACACAATGCATTAGAATGCCATTTTTGATGATCTTTTACTTCTACTAGAACAATATTCACAAGTTATGCCAACCATTCTCACTCACTAACATATGTAAATCCTTTTTTTGGTAAAGAAGTATATTTACAAGTTAATTTATTTAATGAGACAATAGAAGAATAAAATTTGATTTACTAAAAAAAGTGGATGGGTTTAATGGATAGATATTGGTTTCAAGTTAAATAGATAACAATAATAAAATTTGTAGTATTTTCAATTGCATGGAAGAATGAAACTTAAGTTTACTAAAGAAAGTGAGTGATCCAGATCTTGGGGGGAACCCCGCACTAAAAGATTGAAATTGATTTTGGGGGAGAGGCCCCTAAGATCTGAAAAATTGAAATGCCAGAAGAAAAAGAAGAGAATGCCCAATAAACAAAACCACAATTTTTTTTATTATTAAAATACAGAATAACTATAAAAGCTACATTCTGGCAAACAAACTGTCCTTTTACAAAATGTGACTTGTTACATTTTCAGTTACAATACCATGGGTCAATTCCATGGGTGAATGAATACCATGGGTGGATCTCACAATACCATGGGAAAATACCATGGGTGGATGTCACTTACAATACCATGGGTGGATAAATACCATGGATGAATGCCACTTACAATACCATGATTAAATTATATGGGTGGATAAATACCATGGGTTGATGCCATTTTCTATTAAGGTCATTCCTCCATCCCTAAGAAGTAATGGTCCCCATTGGGTGAAGTTCCCTCCTGCAAAGCCTTTGTTGAATATGAAGAGCCATTTAAGAGAAGGGTTTTATGTGGTTAATCCATAACCATGATGAATGAAGATCCAAGGATAGAGATACCCTGTAATGCTTGTGATGAATTGTGATACTGACAGTGTGCGGCCTAGCAAATGGACTTCGATGAACTGTGGGTTTGTCGATGACCCATAATCGTGATGTTGGTTGTTGATGAAGTAACAGGTGCCTACATAGCCTAGGGTGGGAGGGAACGTCTCCAAAGAACCCAAGCCATGTGTTGCTATGCTGAAACTGATGAATGTGAAGCAGGTGCCTACTAAAGTGGAGTGGGAGGGCACGTCTCCAAAGGGAACCCGCTCTGAACGCTGCTCCAAAATTAAAATGGACAGAACTCAATCAACATAACTTAGAATATTTATTATAACCTATTTCTGGAAACATAAGGACCATTTTGAAACTTCCCATGTATTGGAAATCCTTATCTGGACACTCTAGAATCTCAGAATCATGCTACAACGTTTTCGCTGTCACAAAAGTTTTGAAACAATAGCTGATTTTAAATCAACGATATCTCCCACATCCGAACTCCGATTCGACCCATTTTTTTTTTAAATTGAGTGATTTTTCGAGAGACTCTCAGATATATAATAATTTTTCTAAAATTATGCACCAAAATTGCAAAAAAAAAAAAGGAGAGCTGCCATCCACGAATTGTCGTTAGAAACATTTATGTAACATGGTTGATTTTAAATCAACGATATCTCCATCCGGACTCTGATTCGGTCGATTATTTTTTTGAATTTGGGTATCTTTTTGCAAGGAATCTAGATATGTTATTTTTTTTTTTTTTTTCTGTAAAATTTTCACTGAAAATTTTAGATCTAATCTGCGAACTCGCCCCCCAAAAACATTCCTGCAAAAAAATGAGAAAAAGAAAATTCTTCCTGCTTGGCCCAAGAAAATGCTCCACGGAGGACGTAGCACAAGCTTGAAGTTTGTTGAATATCACTGAAAAAATTGAAACTAGAGTACACATCAAACCCTTATTCTCATGGAATCATAACCTATTCTGATACCACTGATCCAGATCTTGGGGGGAGGCCCCCAAGATTTGAAAGATTGAAATTGATTTTGGGGGAGAGGCCCCTAAGATCTGAAAAATTGAAATGCCAGAAGAAAAAGAAGAGAATGCCAAATAAACAAAACCACAAATATTTTTTTTTATTAAAATGGAGAATAACTATAAAAGATACATTGTGGCAGACAAACTATCTTTTTACAAAATGTGACTTGTTGCTTATAGTATTTTTCAATTACAATACCACGGGTCAATTCCATGGGTGAATGAATACCATGGGTAGATGTCACTTACAATACTATGGGTGGATAAATACAATGGGTGAATTCCACTTAAAATACCATGGTTAAACTATATGGGTGGATGAATACCATGAGTTGATACCATTTTCTATTCAGATTAGTGAGTGAGCCTAATGTATAGGTATTGGTTTCAAGATAAATAGATAGTAGTAGTAGAGCAACAAGTGTCTTCAATAGTATAATAATGGTTCTTGGTTTTTATTAGAAGTTCAATTATATGAGTTCATAAGGAGCAACAACATCATAAGGATCAACAACATCATTTCTTTGACATTTTATTGTTGGGGGCATGGGATTTACAAGTTTTAAAAGTAACATTAAGAGTTTAATTTCCACCATTACGAGGAAGAAATCATGTAGCAATCACTGTGAAATTTCTTATATTATTTTTCAAATCTAAAGGGGATAGCTTGAAGCACAAGGTCAAGAAGGAACTGCCCCACATAGGGGGATCTATAAACCCAAGTTTATAAGTTATCCTCACCAAGTGTATCATTTTCATTAATAAAATTGCTTATTCATATTATCTATTGGGTTGATACACTTTTATTTTTGTTGTTATATGTTTCTATTTGAATATTATCTTTTGCTGCAAGGTTTCTCCTAACATTTTTTTGTAGATATGAAGCATAGACACAACCATATGTTGTTGTGAGGGTTATAAGTCACCTATTGTTTAAGTAAGGGATTTTCGCTTACTTGCATAAAAAATTTACACTAACAAATGGTGACTCCACTAGGGCTTTAGCTATTTAGTTGTTAATAAATGTCTACTTGACACATTTTTTCACACATGCACACACTAAGAAAATGTGAGCCTATTTAACACCGCCAAGCCAATACTTCCAACACTCTAGATTAATAATAACTTAGCTCACATAGATTAAGCCCAATTAGGAACTGGGGAAAAAATAATATTTGTAGTTAGGTTTAGGATTAGCGGGATAGGCCTCCAATAACACCCATTGATTGCTTACATTGAGACATACAAAGTTGACATTTTAGGGATATTAAAATCCTTCACCATCCCATGGTCAAAACGAGAGCGCACCAAAAACTTGATTAAGAAGGAGTTAGGCTACATCAAGGTGTGATTGGTTCTCCTTGAGGCTAGGGCAAACTCATGGTAGGGAATCATGTGTCATGGTTGATCACTAAGAAGCTCAAGACTTGACTACCCCCGTAGGATGAAGGCAACCTTAGTGGCCAATCTTAGGAAAACACCCTATAGGACTAACTGTGGTCAAGCAGTTGATCCTCTACCCCACCTTTCTCTAGACAACTCTGCTTGTGTGGATCAGATTCTGTCAAGTCAAAAGTCTCTTGGAAGGCCATCTAAAACAGTAGCACTAGGACTTGTTTGAGGATTTAGATCACCTTTAGGTTAGAGGAGGTCATTTTTTATTTGATAGGAAATATTTTCTTGAATTAGGGTAGCATATAATTATAATTAGTTTACACTTGGCACCACTTCACTAGGTGTTTGCTTATTGTTTCTTACTCTCTTGTTCTATCGTTACCCCTTAGCCTCTTGAGTCATCCTTGTCTAGACACCATTATGCCCCCTAGGAATTTTTCATGGAGACTTTGTGGCCTTTGCCCCCAGTTTCCTTTAGGACATTTTGTCACTCCTACTCATCATGTTAGGATCCATCCTACTAGTCCTCCTTTGAGTCTACATACATGCTCTAGTTCTTCTAATTTTTCCAGTTCTTCCTTTGATTCTGCATCTTCCCAACCCTGCATCAACACCATGTCAGGTGCTAATGTGGATGGCGGAAACCCAAGTGGTAACCAAGGTATTAACCAAGGTAACCCTACTAGAGGAACCTCTTCAAGTATGGTCACTAATCCTCCATTTCTTCCCTTTATCATTGGTTTGAGCCTTCCTCATTTAAGCCAGATTATTAATGATCCCCTTCTCCATAACTTGACTTGGCCTTCCATGCCCACCAAACATCCCTTAGACATTCCCAAGTTTGAAGATAATCCTAGAGAAGACCCCACCAATCATGTTCGCTCTTTCCACATGTGGTGTTCATCAAATTCCATTACCGAGGACTTCATTCATCTTTGTCTCTTCCAATGCACCCTAACTGTAGTTGGTTCCAAGTGGTATGTCGATCAGTTGCATGCCTCTAAGTCCACCTTTTTGACTCTCACAAACTCCTTTCTTTCATATTTCCAATTACCTCTTCGACATGACACTGGTACCCATTACTATTGACCTATTTTCATCAAACTTCCACCACTCACCTTTCTGATATTATTGAAGAATGGTGCAAAAGGAGGAGCATTTGTAAAGTCCCTAATTTTGAAGACCATGTGTATTTGGATTAGTTTTTAAGAAACTCGTTGGCCCCCATTAGTAAATATTTCACCTCTCACTTTCCTCAATCTGAGGAAGAAGCCATCCATGTGGCCTTGAAATATGATCTGGTCTATGCAAAATCAGGTTATGTTGATATTTTTCTCCCCAAACTGCCTTGGCCTGTTGTTGCTTCTGTGATGGGGGTATCTCATGCTACTGATAATATCATGGAATCTCTTTCCCAACTTCACAGATCACCATATTCTCAACCTCTTGTGAGTTATTTTCAACCCCAAGGGGTGTTGGCATTATGATTCTGGTTTGGCTCTATGGTACAAGTGTTGTAATTGATGGCAACTCACTCAAGTGGCAGAGCTCAGTTCAAGCACTCAAAATTATGGAAAATAAGATACCCGCAGGTGATCCTAAGAGAAGATGCAGACCCGCAGGTACGCCGACCAAGAGGTGCGAACTTACACGCAGGTGCTCCATTCAGAAGGTACAGACCCCAGTTTCACTCACTCCAATGCAGAAAAGCGCGTGCACATGGGAATCTTTATGAACGGTCCATGGTATTTAGCTCAACTTATTTGATCCTATGGTTTTGGTCCGTGGTTTTGCATCTAAAAGTATTGATCCAAGGTATTGGGCTCCTAGTATTGATTACCTATGTTTTTGGACCATGGTTTGAGTAAAGGCTTGCCTATAAAAAGGAAAGGAGATCACTTGGCTAGGTACTGGTGAAATTGGAATATCTTAAGATCTGAAATTTTGGGTGATTGGTTTTAAAAAGCTAGATCTAAATCAAGGAGAAAACTTAAGGTGAATCTATTGATAAGTCGTGATCTCTCGGGCGCATGAACAGATCTGTGGATCTGACTGATTGTGGCACAGTGGAGGACTGTTAATTTGGCCCTAATCAGAAGTTCGCAGGTGATCCACGGCGTGAGTGTGGGGGTACGCAGTTCAGGAGAAAGCACAGTGCGAGGGTATGCAACTCAGAAGAAGACGCAGTGCGAGGTACGCAGCGCAGGAGAAAGCGCAGTGCGGCGGTACATAGTTTAGGCGCAGTGCGGGGGTATGCAACGTAGCAGAAGACGCAGTGCAGTGCGCACTGCAGGAGAAAGAGCAGTGCAGGGGTACGTAGAGAAGCAGAAGGTGCAGTGCGAGGTACGCAGCGCAGGAGAAGGCATAGTGCAGAGGTATGCTGTCAGGTAGATAGTGCAGGTGTGGATCTAAGCAGAAGTACGCATGACAGAAGAACGAGTGGTGTGGAGATACGCAGAGCAGAAGACCGACCAGTGCAGATATTCGCAGGCCCCTCTTGGTGAACTTGTGGACTTATCTTGAAACATTTGTTGGCTGTCTTTTATCTATTGCTGCAGAGTTCTGGGTTTAGATTTCTGGTATTACTTTTCTGTTTACAGCATTCTGAAGAGTTGGGTGATTCATTGGATGATTGTATAAGGAGATTGGGTGATTTACATGTACTTGATGATTATTTGATCTTCTTGGATCCAGTCTAAAAATTTATGAAACGTGTTCCTTAAAGAAGTAAAAGAGCTAAGGGGGTTGTAGCTCCCTTCCAGAAGAGACTGGAAAACGAGAGAAAGTTGTAGCTCTCTGCAGGTTGCAGCCTGCGTACTGGTAAAGGATTGCACCAATACAAAATCCTTGTAAAAGAAGTTTCTAATTGAAAGAAGATAGAGACATATTGCAGCAGGTGGTTTTCACCCACATTGGGTTTCCACCTTATATCTGGCGTTCTTTGGTGTGCCTGTCTATTTTTCTTGTTCTTGTTCATTATTACATGGCACTAACATACAAATTAATGATCAATATCTGAAGAATAAATTAAAGTATAAATCTGGAAGGTATATTAAAAGAATTTGATAATACTGATTAACCCCCCCCTCTTAGTATTATTTCCAACAATTGGTATCAGAGCAGGTCCTTCTGAAGAAGCTTGATTGCTTGAAGGAAGATCTTTCATCATGAGCAAGTACAAGAGGGAAGCATCAATCAGGCCACCGGTTTTTGATGGGACAAACTTCGTATATTGGAAGGTAAGATTTACTGACTATCTTCAATCTCTGGGTACAGAAGTCTGGGATATCATAGATACAGGGTATACTTTTCCAACAGCAACTCCTATAGATCCGGCTGAGAAAACGAAATATGAAACAAATGCAAAGGCAATCAATACTCTATTGGGATGTCTATTGCAATCAAAATTTGTCAAAGTTATACAGTATAAATCCGCAAAGGAAATATGGGACAAGATTGTTTTGAGCTATGAAGGAGATGATCAGGTAAAACGAGAAAAACTTCAAACCCTCAGAATTAAGTATGAAAATCTCATAATGTACAATGATGAAAGTGTGACTAACTATTTTCTTTGTGTAGATGAGATTGTTAATTGCATGAAAAATTTGGGTGAAGAAGTAAAAGAGGCTGTTGTGGTTGAAAAAGTTCTAAGATCTTTGTCCCCTAGGTTTAAATCTAAAGTTTCTGCAATAGAAGAAAAGGAGAATCTTCAAAACCTTAAAATGTCACAGCTGCATGGAATTCTAACTGCTTATGAAATGAGGAAAGGAGGACCATCAGACAGGAGAGAAGCTGCCTTCAAGGCTTCTGGCAAAGGAGACTACTATGAGTCAGGACACATATCAGAAGAAGAAGAAGAATCAAATTTTGTCAAAAATCTTCAACGGGGTGCTGGACGATTCCAAGGTAAGTTACCATTCAAATGCTTTGCTTGTAGAAGAGTAGGTCACTATGCTGCCAAATGTCCTCACAAGGATAAGATTGACAAGGGGAAGGAACCTGTTAGATGGAACAAGAAACAAAATGCAAATAAGAAAAGCTATTACACTCATGAAGATAGCGATGGACTATCAAATAGCGATGAAGATGAACGGGGTAATCACTATAAACTTTTAATGGCCTTTGAAGATGATGATTACATGGATGCTATAGATGTGGATGGCTTTTATGAAGAGATTTCTAGACTCAAAACATGTTTAGAAGAGAAGAATATGATCATTGATACTCTGCAATTTCAACTTGATGAAAAGGAAAAATCTCTTGAGAAGTTAGAATGTGAAATTGTTGGCCTTAGAAAAGAAATTGAGAAAACAAATGCCCTTAATCTTAAATTTGTTAAAGGATCTGAAACTTTGGATGAGATTATCAATGTGCAACGTTCCCGTCTAATCAAGACAGGTCTGGGGTATAATGGAGAAGCATCTCAAGCTTCCACCTCCAATAGTTATCTTGACGCAGCAAGAAGGAGTGAGCAAAGGCCTAATAGAAATCATCAGGTAAATCAGGGACAATCTTCGTCAAGAACAAACAAAGACTATCAAGAAAGTCGGGGGCATGCTACCTTAAGGACAAACAGAAGCTACAACCAGCCACAGGTAAAATCTTCCCAATTTTCTTGAAGAATGGATGTCAGTAGAAACTATAATCGGTTGGAGGATAGTCGCAGGAATTTCTTCAATGGCCAATGTTTCTCTTGCCATAATTTTGGTCACAAAGCAGTTCAATGTGTTGCCTATAAAACAATCATGACTAGAGAAGCTGAAAAACAATGATGTATGCCTGCAATCACGAAGAGGACCTATAACAACTTTTCCGCCCTTGATAGTGAAATTGAATGCTCTATTTGTAATAATTTTGGTCATGAAGATTCTGAATGCAGGAG
>APFE031298978.1:25282-50074 GCA_000404065.3 Pinus taeda | reverse complement strand
TATATAAAAATTGAAAATGACAAATTGCTAATACTTGTTGTGTATGTAGATGACATTATCTTTGGCAGCAATGAAGAAGCTATGAGTCAAAGCTTTGCCTTGGTGATGTAGAAAGAATTCGAAATGTCTTTGTTTGGAGAACTGACATACTTTCTTGGATTGCAAATCCAACAAAATGAAAGCGGTATCTTCTTGTCTCAAACCAAGTACCTCAAACTGATTCTGAAGAAGTATGGCATGGAAGGTTCAAAACCAGTATGTACCCCTATGGTTACAGGATGCAATCTCAGTGCAAATGATGAATCAGCAGCAGTGCATCAACCAACCTATAGATCCATGATTGGAAGTCTACTTTATTTGATAGGTACCGGACCAGACATCATGCATGTAGTGGGAATAGTTGGAAGATTTCAGGCAAATCCTAAGGAACTCATCTTCAGGCAGTAAGGAGAATTTTCAAGTATCTTCAAGGAACTCAAAACTATGGCTTATGGTATCCTAGACATATAGATCTCACTCTTCATGCTTATACAGATGCAGATTGGGTTGGAAGCGTGGATGACAGGAAGAGCACAAGTGGTGGTGCATTCTTTTTGGGTTCCAGATTAGTATCTTGGTTCATCAAGAAACAAAGTTCGATTGCTTTATCTACAGCTGAAGCGGAATATGTGGCAGCTTCATCTTGTTGCACTCAACTCCTTTGGATGATGCAAACCTTGCAGGACTTTCAGATCACTTGTACACCACCTATCTCCATCTTATGTGATAATACAAGTGCAATCAGCATTTCAAAGAACCCATTCATGCATTCAAAGACCAAGCACATATCAATCAAGTATCACTTTCTCCGGGAAAAAGTGATGGAAAAAAAGGTTAAATTGGAGTATGTTCCTTCTAAGGAACAAGTTGCTGATATTCTCACCAAACCACTGCCCAGGGAAACTTTTGAATATCTCAGACAGAAGTTGGGAGTAGTTGATGCATCATCTTGCTGTTAAACTTGTCTGTTTCAAAAAAAAAAAGAGGAGTGTACGTGAGTTTCCTGAGGAGGATACGCGTACATATGTCGGTTGGTGGAGTGAAAGTCGCGTATATTGAGGTTTGATGGATATCATAAGGGACAAGCTCTGGTTGGAAGTTTTCTAATATGGGTCTGAAAGAGACCATTTGGCACTGGTTCAGGGGGAACAGATAATCTTCTAAATGATGCATTGTTGGCATTGCCTTAGAAGCTTGTGGTTCTTGTTCATAGTTGTTGTTGGTGAAACAAGTGCAGAGAGAGAACAGAAGGAAATCATGGGTGCTGATCTGAATGGTGATTGCCAGATGCTGTTGTTTGATGACTTTCATAAGTCTTGCTCTACATAATTCATCTCTATGTCATGTATCTCTTTTATGGTGTCAAGGTCATGTAACAGCCTATTTTGGTTTCTCCACTATGCCTGGGATGAAGATGTAATATACTTGGTTGTCATATGTAATTTTCTGATGTATCCCCACATGATTGGGTGAAGGATGTATGTATTGAGTCTTTTGGTGATAGGAAGGTCTTTTATGATGTATATGTCATAGTTCGTCTTGAAGAACATCTCTTGCAGATCTTGCCTATAGTCAGGGGGAGCATGGTCATCACAGTAGAGCAGAGATTTCAGCATGTACTCAGGAGGAGCACAACCCTTTTCCCTTGATGACAAAGGGGGAGAATGAAAGAGGAATCTTGGTGTTGCCATCATGTCCAAAGGGGGAGATTGTTGGCATTATGATTCTGGTTTGGTACTATGGCACAGGTGTTGTACTTGATGGCAACTCACTCTAGTGGCAGATCTCAGTTCAGGCACTCAGAAAGAAGAAAAAGACATATACGCGGGTTAATCTAGATGAAGACGCGTATACACGCGGGTTATACATTACAAAAGCGCATATATGTTGGGGACTTACTCTTGGTCCATGGTAGTTAGTCCTTGGGATTTGAACCTATGGTTTTGGACCATGGCGACTCGTCAGATGTGTTGATCCCTAGTTTTGGGTTCATGGTAATGAAATGTTATGGTTTTGGACCGTGGTATTGTGGAAGGCCTAAGACTATAAAAGAGGAAGGAGATCTTGTGGAAAATTATCATCGGAATTATGATTGAATATCTGAAACGTGGTAGATCTGAATGTTGGTAATTGGGTTATGGTGCAGATCTGGATCTGAATAAAGGAGGAACCTTAGCGCAAAGAAGAACGATACGTTCTATTGATGGGTCATAATCTTTAAGCTTGAATGATAGTATCTTTATATGATTTTGGTCTGTTATATGTGGCGCTTGCTTGATCTATACTACTGATAATCTGGGTTAATTAGTGTTTTTGAATATTTGAAAGAGCGAATTATCCTTTATAGATCTGTACGCAGGTTTAGTGAAGCGAAGGCGCGTATACACGTTGGTTCAGTGAATTAAAACAGCGTATACGCAGGTTGTTCCAAACACAGAAGCATATGCACGCATGTTGCAGGTTATTGAAATAGCATATATACCTTAAGTTGTGATCTAGTTGCTTCTGTTTATTGTTGTTGTGTTCTGGGTTCAGTGTTTGGTGTGTGGTTTCTGGTACTTTGTTTTGGGTACAGCTGTCAAAGAAGTATCTACTTGATTCAGATCTAATTGGTGGAAAGGAGATTGGTTGATTCTTGATGATTGATTGATGTTTATGGATCTAGTCTGAAAATTTATGAAACGTGGTCCCTGGAAGAAAGAGAAGGTTGTAGCCTTCTGTAGGCTAGCACCTATGTACTAGTATCCTGGCTAGTGCAAGAGCTAAGGGGTTGTAGCTCCCTTCCAGGAGAAGCTAGAAAAAGAGAGAGGGTTGTAGCTCTCTGCAGGTTGCAGCCTGCGTACTGGTAAAGAACTGCACCAGTACAATTGTAAAAGAAGTTTCTAATTTAAAAAGAAGATAGAGATGAATTGCAGCACGTGGTTTTCACCCACATTGGGTTTCCACCTTATATCTTGTGTTCTTGTGCGTGATTGTCTTTTTGTTCTGTTTTACTGTCTCTGGTTACTGGCTATTTGATTCTACAACACAGATTAACAATCATCATCAGAAAGATAAAGTAATTTAAAAAAAATTCTTTGTATACACGGTTTTCCTTCTGCATATTTGCATATATACGCGGGTTTTACTAACTGAAGTAGCGTATAACATTTGTTTTGGAAAAGGAATATTTGACTTGATAATACTGATTCACCCCCCCCCTCTCAGTATTATTTCCAACATAGACTAGGCTACAGATATGAATGGAGTCATCAACCTAAAGAAGTGGAAAATGATATTTGAGAAAAAATCCCTACGTGTAGTTATTCCGCTAGATCCAGCCAAAGGAGCGCGCTACACTGAACCCGTGTGTGACGAGGGAAGTGATGATGACTTGGATTGCATCTACAAAATAACAGCACGAGATCAGGATTGGGTGAATCTGACTGCAGAGGGGAGAATACCGTGGGAGTGCCCAGATTCATGTCACTCGGATTCAGACGAAGAGGAAAAATGATGGCATAATCAGTTGAACGAAGAAACAATGCTGAATTGCAACATGATGACTAGGTCGTTGCATTACGTAACAACCCAGGCTCGAGATCTACCGACATATGATGGACTGACATCGGTGGATGAATTATTGAACAAGTTTGAAAGTAGAGTACTAGAGCAGTAACAATTTGAAGCATTAAAATGGGTGTTGCGAGCAACACCTGCGCGTTGGTGGGGAACACATCAAGGCACTTCTGAAAACTGGCGCAGCTGCAAAAGGATGATGCAGCTATGGTTTGGGGAATCGAAACTATGAATGATAGATAAATATGACGGGCATGATGACCCACGTGCGCACCTCATAAAATGGACCAAGGCCTATGGAGAGGAACCTCAGCCTAAATGGGTGCACTTATTCTACCATACCTTGGATGTCATACCCAGGAACTGGTATACTGAGACAAAACTCCGACACGGTACAGGTGAGTGGGATATCTTGCGTGAAGGATTTTTGTTGACTTTTACATTTGAAGACCCATGGGCCAATACTGTTGATGATGCGCTACAAGTTGAGAAGGTTGTTATCTTCAAAATACCACAAGAACCATAGGAAGTAGTTCAACCAGTCTGGGCAGCCTAATTAAGCCATGCCCAAGAATGTTATAATGTACAAGTATAGGAGGATGATGATGACCCCCAGAACATTAATATTCCGGAAACAGGAGTCGCAAAGTTCGCGGACCATCAATTGAGGACCCCGACATCATGGTGCTGTTGAAAACGAAGAAGGTAAACATTGGCACCGAGGCAAAGCTGAAGTACACGACACTTGGGGACTATTGGTATGATACCACGGTGAATAAGGTCATCGAGTTACTTTGCGAATATCAAGATTTATTCTCAACTAAAATCACGGAGTTAAAAGGGATCCTCGACAACCTAGGAATGATGAAGATTACTTTGAAACCAGACACGAAGCCAGTTAAAAAGCGGCCTTACCAGTTGAATCCAAAATATAGAGAAAAGGTCCACGAAGAGTTGGAAAAAATGCTTGCAGCAGGAATAATTGAACTAGTGGAAGAATCTGAATGGGTAAGTCTTATGGTCATACAGAAGAAAAAATAGAAGGGAAAAATTCGGATATGCGTGGACCTCAGGAAGCTCAACGATGCTTGTGTTCACGATCCATTCTCGACACCATTTATAGACGAAGTAATGGAAAATGTTGGTGGACAGGAAGCCTACTCATTCACAAAAGGTTTCTCAAGGTACCACAAGATCAAGTTCGCGTCGGAGGATAGGAGTAAAACAACTTTCACAACCAAATGGGGCTATTTTCAGTACACTGTTATGCCCTTTGGACTAAAGAACGCATCAGCGATATTCTCGCACGTAGTGGTAGCTGCATTCAAGGAATTCATACATAAGTTTTTGGAGGTATATTTTGAGGATTGGATTGTATTTCTGTTAGTTAAGAACCATATAGGGAGCTTACGCTTGATGCTAGATACTTGACGCCGACACCAGATTGCCCTGTCTCTCAAGAAATGCACCTTCTTCATCCCCTTTGGACATTTGCTAGGACATGTGGTCTGCAAACAAGGATTGATGGTAGACCCAGCAAATATTGTTGTGATTCTCAATCTCGAAGTGCCACGAAGTGTCAAACAACTACGTGCCACGTTGGGACACACTAGTTATTATTGGAAGTTCATTAAGAGCTATGCACAAATCATGGTACCAATGGAACACTTGTTGAAAAAGGACACTACTTATTGTTGGAATGAGGAATGTAAGAAAATTCTATAGGTTCTTAAGGAAAAGATGGCATCCGCTCCCATTCTGGTCTTTCCAAAATGTGACATCGAATTTCATGTGCATGTTGATGCGTTGTGCATCGCGTTGGGCATTTTACTTACATAGGAAGGTGTAGAAGGCATCGATCACCCAATCGCATTCGCAAGAGGCAGTTGTCTAAAGATGAAAAGAACTATTCTACTACTGAGCACAAAGGATTGGCGATGGTATACGCACTCCAGAAATACCGCCACTATTTGCTAGGTGGGCACTTTAAGATGTATACTGATCATTCCGTGCTGAAATACTTAGTGAATAAGCTTGTGTTGGGGGGGTGCATATGCAGATGGCTGCTCCTATTTCAAGAGTATGACTTTGAGGTCATCGTAAAACCAAGATGCTTAAATGCAGGACCAAACCACCTGTCCAAAATTGAAACTGGCTATGAGCCAACAAATTTAGAGGAAGGACTCTCTGATGCATAGCTCTATGCAGTGCGGATCGCGGATGGCCACTTTGAAGATATAATCCATTTCTTAACCACAAGGACTGCACCACAGAGATATCCAGTCCAGCAGAAGAAAGAATTGGTGATATGAGAGGCGGATTTTTCTGTCATCGTCGGGCACCTCTATAAAATGGGAAATGACGAGATATTACAAAGATATGTACCAAAATTTGAATGAGGACAGATCCTCGCAGAAGCACATGGGGGGGTTGTAGGAGGACACTATGCGGGATGGGTGACCGCACAAAAGATTATTCGCGCCGAACTCTGGTGGCTAACCCTACATCAAGACTCAAAAGCATACTGTCATGCCCATGATGTATGTCAACGGACTAGGAAACCATCGCGAAGGGATGAGATACCACTCCATCCACAGACGACACTGCAACCATTCGAAAAATGGGCAATAGACTTTGTAGGGCCGATCAAGCCTCAGGGGAAAATAGGTGTGCGCTACATCATCACCTCGACTGAATACCTGACGTGATGGGCGGAAGCATAGCCCATTAAGGACTGCACAGTGGCCATGACTGCGAAATTTTTGTTCGACAATGTGCTGACACAGTTTGGATGTCAAAAAATTCTCATGAGTGACCGCGGAAAGCATTTCCTAAACAAAACTATCAGCGCACTCACCGAAGAGTTCCAGGTGTATCTATTAGCAAAGCACGCCATATCATCCGCAAGCCAATGGGACAGTAGAAGCCTTTAACAAAATTCTAGAGCATGCATTGACTAAAGTGTGTAACATGTAGCGAAATGATTGGGACTTCGTATACCTGCTATATTATGGGCTTACCGAACCACGTGTAAGAAATTGACAGGTCATACACCATTCAGGCTAGTCTATAGTACAGAAGTAGTTGTGCCAATGGAATACATTGTACCCAACCTACGGATCGCAGTGATGATAGGCATGGCGAATCGCGAAGCTCTGGAAGACAGGCTCGCGCAACTAGAAGAACTTGAGGAAGAACAATTTCTGGAAATATTCCATCAACAGGTACAGAAACAGTATGACAAAGCTTGGCACGATTGCCATATCAAGTTGCGCACATTCAAAATAAATGATTTAGTATTTCTATACGACAGTAAGTTCAAAAAATTTCCTAGAAAATTTAGAATGCATTGGTTAGGACCCTATGTGGTAAAAGAGATCACAGACAGAGGCATGGTTTAACTTGTCAAGCTAAATGGGGAGCCCTTCCCAGGAAAAGCAAATGGTAGTCGCCTGAAGCCCTACACGGGGGGGCTGCTACCTGACTAACCGACTGAAGCACAGTCTCACCACTCTTGATAGTTGAAAGAGAGGACGGTAAAACAGTCTATTAGGGAGTTGCGCGATAGCAGGGGCATGCGCAGGATCGGTATGTCACAAGGCTCGCAGTTGCAGAGAAGGGGTTGCGCTGCTGCATGGATAAACACAGAAGTGACCATTGTTGTCCCTGTTCATGACAAGATGTCCGATTTACGGTGAAAAGGAGCGGGCGGCAAGCAATTAAGATACGAAGTACGAGCCATATTTGGAATGATCTACCGTAGATGTAACATTAATGAGCCAGAAAAGGAGGGAATGGTTGAATTTGAATTTCAACAGGCTTATAAATCATAGCAGGGCATCCACCGAACAATCTATGGTATCTAGAAAATTAAGCTATTGTGCCTTCCAATAGGTATGGAACAGTTGAACTTCATCGATCAGGGAGTAAGCCCTAGAGTTTTAATATTGCCAGCAGAGATGCAGGACCTTCTAGATAGTGTGATGTCGATGACCACGGACGTCGCACCGAGCTCAGCTCCGACGGTAGGGGATGTACCGGAAATTCTCAGACAAGTAGTAGGACTGGTCCGGATGTCGCTGCCTAAACCATGGGCTGGAAGACGATCCGTGAAAGATAAGGCAAAGATGGCGAATATTGAAACAAACGATGGAATTTTAGTTAACAGTTCATCTCTGACGCACCTTGAAGATTGGGATATTGCAGACAGCAACATCTCTCTTGCAAAAATGCAACACAAGCTTCACCAGACAGTGCATATACTGAACCAGAGATCGGAAATTTGTTGCTTTGGCACAAAGAATTCCCACCTTTGGTGCCTCATCTAGATCTAAAATCCTATGAGTGGTTGTTTTGTGTTAACCGAGTAGAGCATAATGAGCATCATCAGTTGAGCAAGTTAGTAGAGGCAATGGAGTAGGAGCTTGAAGGATTTTTTGCAAGAGGCAAGGATGGAGCAACAAAACATAATGCGTCACTCGCAGGGATAGTGGATCGTGACACCTTGGCAGCACATCTCGCCTCACCGAAAAGTGACTCGGGACGAGTCACAATGATTGTGTTGGGGGCCTATTGGGTGGCGGATCCCCAACGTAACGGTTTTGGGGCTTAAAGCCCACAATTTTGGGTACTAATATTCTGAAAGTTCCGTGAAGTGTGCGGAGCTTGAATTGTAATGGGTCAAGTCAAAGGGTTGTTCGCCCGAAAATAATGTAAAATAATAGTAAGGGAGTGGGCCTGCCCATGGTCCGCAAACCATGGGAATGTATAAATAGAGCGAGGCTCTAAGGGTAGAAGGTAGCTTTTGGTTAAGATCTGAAGTTTAGGGGTTTGTAAAAGCAAGATTGCTTTGAGTTTGTAAGTCTGAGTCATGGTTGGTAGTAGTTAGAGTAGGCTTTGTAGCTGTGTGCACAGAGGCCTGGTAGAGTCCGCAGTTGTGTGCGCGGACCCCTGCAGCTGAGTGCGCAGGGCAGAATTGGATTGTACTGAAACAGAAGATTAATAAAGATAAGTGTTTCTGAATTATTGTGCATCTGGTCGCAGATCTATATGTTTATGCTTATGTTATGGTTTTATGCATATCATTAAGATTTATGATTGTGCGCGCTAGTTATAACTGTTAATACTGATTAAAGACCTTAAGAAATAGATCTGGTCTATAATACACGTAATAATAATAAGGAATCTAGGAAGCGCCTCGTCGCAGAGCTACGCGAGGGCCAGACTGCGGTGCAGAGTAGTGCAAGTGCGTAGATCAGTTCATGACCCCTCCATACCTCATCAAGACATCCCTAGGGTGTAGAAACCTGGTTCCAGCACCCTCCCATACTACCTCGGGTGAGACTTCAGTCCACGCTCCACGGATTGTTGCTAAAAGGGCCGGTAGTCCAGGATTTGCTTGGCTAAAACACTTCTGAACCTGGGTCAAGCCCCAATAAGCCAACATCCTTGTTGGTTGTAGGTGTTGTTGAACATCGAGCACAGTGTTCCCCCAAGGGGGAGGGTTCTGTAGCATCCCTAGTGAAAATTCCATGTAATAAAAGTTAATAAAGGAAAAATAATAGCCACAGTTGATGGGATACTTATTCCAAGCTGAATGTTGAGCAAAAGCATAGTAATGGGGATTGTTGGTGATTGATTAATGGCTAAGGAAATTAAAAAAGGATTTTGAAAGGAAAAGTGGCATTTTGGCACATTTATTTATGAAAATAATGGAAATTAGGAGAAAAGGGAGGTGAAAGGTCACAGGTTGCATGGGAGGAGGATAATGGAGGAAAAGGCTTTTGAGGATCCGTTCACAGACTTTTTTTCAGTTTTGGAGCTCTCTCTATATTATATCTCTCTCGTACTCTTGGGCACTTAGAGCTTCTTGGAGAACTCTTGGAGGAGTGTGGCATAATTGGAGTTTAGAAGGAAAAGGAAGAGCAAGAAATCGCAAGAGGACATCAAGATCAACAAGTACAACGTGTTTTTCTTGTAGGTACCAAGTTGCAGATATGTTTTCCTCACTATTTTTGGCATGCATGGTGTTGTATCTCCCAGAGATGGCCTTGGATTGCTTCAAGACCAGTGCCTGGGCACATCTAAAATGGTGTGTATCAAATGATTTACCTTACACTGGAGAAAACACTTATGATCTATAGATACATATGTAGATAGTAAATAAATTGGTTCATTAATCCAAAGAAATAAAACATGGATTTCTGGTACTTCTTCACACGCTCAGATCTTAGAAATAATCATAAAATAGTTGATGCCGAGAGATTCAAAGTCTTACAGCTAATAGTATTTTGCAGAGTGTGTGAGAGAGGAAAAGGGAGAAGAGTAATTCATCACATATAGAACTAAGGCTTCAAGACTTCTGTATTTAACACACAGAGCTTGAGACATTAAGTATTTCTATGCTTATTTGGGCTATAAGTAGAAATAATGAATGAAGGGGGAGTTGAGAGCTATGATTCATGTGCTGCAAATTTAAAGATCTAGTCTCAATGTTCTTCACAGGCATATACATAAACAATGTTCAAACAAATGAGTCTGTGAAACAGTTACAGGCATTTGCATTAACATATAGATACTAATGAATATGTGAAGGATCTTGAAACACATCTAGCAACAATAATTACATGAATTCTGGGAAGAAGCATGAACATAAAATGAGTTAGACAAAGGGGAACACATACTATAATCCTTTGAAGAGGGAATCACCATTGTTTCCTTGATATTCTGGAAAAAAAAAAAAAAAAAGTATTGCCAAGGAAATATAGTCTGAAATTATGACATGTGGTGTTTTCTATAGAATTTTTTAACCTGAACTAAGTCTTGCTTTCCCCGATTTATCATAGGGGAGAAAGAAGCTACATGACAGCAAAAATATCTATCCCTAGACTCAACTATCAAGTCAACTAGCTATATCAGTCTTGAATGGCTCTTTGGCCCAAAACAGTATTACAGAAATGAGTGCCTCATTGGAAGGAATGAATGTTACAAGAAAAAACTAAGTAAATAACCAAACATAACAGTAAATGAAAGCCTTTGTGTCCACCCTGTGATCACATCGGCCTCAAGCTGTAATTTGTTCATGGTATAGCCTCTTGTGTTTCTCAAATGCCCCTGTTTCTTCTGCCTTTACTACTGAGATTCCTTGTTCTGTGAAGTGGTGGTTGTGTCAACTGAAAGCACTTGCCTTTGCAATCCTTTGCTATGCATAGGGATGAGGCCCCATGCTGAACCATTAATCCTCCTAAATCCCATGTAACGGTCCATCGCTACACCATGCTCCCTTAAAGTCTCCTAGTTGTTGGCCCATCCGCCCATTAAGCTTCTGTACTGCACAACCAGTGCCTAGACATGGTGGGTGAGTTGTGTTCCATGGAAACAACATAGTCACTCGGGCGCGGGCTTTTTCCTCCAAAATAGGTGAAAACGTGCGTTTTTTGGATTTCCCCTTTAGCCCCACTTATCATAGCCCTTCATGTGCCTTTCCTCATATGACCAAGAGTTGGGACTAGGGGCTAAGCCCTCAAGTGCTAAGGCTCTCGAAGCCGTGTCTAGAGGTCTTTTCCTTTGATATCGATTTCTTCCGCATATCAACATTTCAACACTATTTTATCCTGCTCCATGCTTTTTCCTGGCGCAAGCCAACAGTCTGGACGTGAGGTCCCTATAAACCATGCCTTAATCCTTTATCGCATCCGAAGGCAGTGCCCACATATCGCAATCGTATGCTGGAGGAGAAGACCCCTTACCCTTTTTTATGGAGTGGGTCGATAGTCTGGACGTGAGGTCCTTATACAATAAAACACATCACCTATAGCATCCGAGGGGGGTCCCTTTCCTTAAAGCAATTTCCTTTGCAGTCCTTTGTTGTGCAGAGGGACGAGGCCCCATTTTGAACCATTAATCCTCCTAAATCTCGTGTACCACTCCATCACTGCACCATGCTCCCTTAAAGTCTCCTAGTTGCTAGCCCATCCACCCATTAAGCCTCTGTACAGCACAACTAGTGCCTGGACATGGTGGGTTAGTTGTGTTCCATGGAAACAACAAAGTCACGTGGGTGTGGGATTTTTCCTCTGAAACATGTAAAAACAGACACTTTTTGGATTTCCCCTTTTGCCCCCGTTATTGTGTCCCTTCATGTGCCTTTCCTCATATGACCAAGATTTAGGACCAAGGGCTAAGCCCTCAGGCGCTAAGGCTCTCGGAGCCATGTCTGGAGGCCTTTTCCTTTGTTATCGATTTCTCCTACATATTAGCATTTCAACACTATTTTACCTGGCTCCACACTTTTTCTTGGCGTGGGCCGACAGTCTGGACACGAGGTCCCTATAAACCATGCCTTAATCCTTTATCACATCCGGAGGTAGTGCCTAATATCGCAATCGTAGGCTGGAGGAGAAGGCCCCTTACCCTTTTCTATGGAGGGAGTCGATAATCTGGACGTGAGGTCCTTATACAATAAAACACATCACCTATCAAATTCCTAGGGCGGGGGGGTTCCCTTTCCTTATCACAATCGCAGCCGGGGAGGAAACATAACAGAAGAGAAGCTTTACATTGAACGATCGTCGATTGCGATGAACTTGCTGACATCATCACTGCCACATCACTATTGACGTCATCACTAGCACATGTCACCCTGTGAGTGGTGACATGTGGCATCCGGAAACATCTCCATAGAATCCCTAAAGACGCCAAAAAATAGGTGACACATGTCCACCTACCATGTCATCCTCCATACGCACCACGTCATTGGTGACGTCAGTTGCGATGTTAGCTCAATGGACCGATCAGAGGCCACCATGTGACCTCCTGGAGGAGAGAAAAAAAGGTCGATCAGACCCTGTTTTGTAGGCATTTCCTTTGTATTTTGGAATTGGCACTTCCCTGGCGACTTGGCTCTATATCATAATATCGGCGCCCTGTGGGGTTTTGGATTTTGCTGTAACTATGGGACAGCAGGGTTGCCAAGATGCGAGATGCGGGACCTATGAGTAGAGTGGCACGTGGCCCCTCAGAGGAGAGAGAAAGGGGGTCCGCCCATCCCTGTGTTCTACCTTTTCAGCTCTCCCCCGGAATTTTTACACTGAATCGTGATATCAACCCCCGCAAGGTTTTAGAGTGTCAGAACCCTGCTGATTCATAGATATTACGGGATTGCGGGAAGCAGGGTCGCTAGGATGTGGGAACTCACCACGTGGAGGAGAGAGGAGGAGGGCGTCATGTTCTTGCTTTGGTCTCGCTTTCCTGTGTTACATTACTTTAGCCCTTTCCTAGTGACGCAACGTTATATCGCAGATCAGACCCCACAAAGGTCTGTTAAGTATGGAACCTGCCCATGTGACGAGCTACGAGACTGCAAGGATGTGGGGACTCGCCACACGGAAGAGAGAGAATGGGGGGCCTAGCTCTATTTTTCCCACCTTTCCTGTGTTGAACTGTCTCGGCCCTCCCCAGGTGATGCAGCACTTTGTCACAAATCAGCCCCTGCAAATGTTTTAGGGGTTTGTTGTGACTGCGAGCCTGCGGTAACAGCCGATTTGTGGGATTTTTCTCATACTTAGCCATTTTTCTTCATTTGTTGGGTTTTTCCATGGTAATCTTCAAATTTCTTTAATTGTTTCTTCAAGAGTCCATTTTTGGACTTCTATATACCATTATAATGCTTTTTTTGAGCACTAGGCATTGGAAGGGGGGAAATCGAGCTCTGAGATCTTATGTGGCCTGGAACAGTGGCTCCAAATTTCACTGCTCATGGGCAACCTTGACCAATTGAAATCCAAAATTCAGTGAGTGACAACACATGGCATATGCATGTGGTTTATTAGTCATGGTCTGTCCATTGGCATGGAGGTTTGCCTAGATTGACAGTGGATTTTCCTAGCCTTGCCATTTCCTAGATAATCATGGTGTTGTGGGTTTATTTCTTTATTTTTTGGTTGGTTCTCATGTTTCCTTTATCTTGTTTTGAGTTACTAGTTCTTGGATCCTTAGTTGGACAAACGCTTTGGAGCCCTATATCAGTTATGGGTTGAGTTACTAGTCATGGAGCCTTAGTTGGAAAAAAACTCTAGAGCCCTTGGTGGGTTGAGATACTAGTCCTAGAGCCTTGGTTGGACAAATTCCCTGGAGCCCTGTATCATTTGTGGGTTGAGTTACTAGTCCTAAAGCCTTGGTTGGAATAAATTCTCTAGAGCCCTAGAAGGCTTGGGTGGAGACCAATCTAGTGATGGTTTGTGATGTCTGACCGTGAGGTGGAATCACTGTTTGATGGGTTGAGGTGGTTTGGCCACCAGAAGCCCTAGACGGTTTTGATTGACGTGTTTCATGAAATCCCACATTCATGCTTAGAATATGGCACGGGGGTGACTGACTGAAGAGAGATTTGGCTCAGCCATGTCTATGGTCGGGTGGTTCGTGGAAGTCCCAAACCTGTTTGGCCTTTGCATCATTAATATGAGGTTATTTACCCTTGTTATTTCATGAGTATTATACCTATTTATATGTAGATTATATGGTTGTTTTTCCCTTGGTATTTTTTTTGTTATTATGTTGGTTATGTACATGTATTATTACAGTGGTAATCTATGGTTCTCATCATGTTTTTACTTGTAAATGAATGAAGAATGTATCTATGGCCGAATGGATGAAACTGCAGTTAATGTGTAGAGGCTTCAATGTTTTTTAACAATTATCAGATGAGTATAAGACCCCTTATGCTCAAATTTGTTGTTTACACCTATAAATTACAAATTTGTGACATGTTTGATGAAATTCCTATCATGGCTAGCAGTGGTCCAATCAAGTCCTTGTTCAATTAATTGCATTTTTATCATTGTTCTATTGCTATATTTCAGTTTTGAAAGTGTCATTTAGTTCTAGGCAGTGACTTGGGCTCTGGGCCTAAAAAAAGTGGCTCAAATCCCAGGGACACAGGCACAACACTGGACAGAAAAGTCCTTGGACACATGGATACCCATGTTGTGGGAGTGTCTGGAGCCTCTTGGATTCATGCCTGTCCATATCAAGGGAGCGTTCAAGGGTTTAATGGTCTAAAACTTTAGTTGGTCTCCGACGCTGGTTACCTGAGTCGTTGGGATGATTCTTGGGAGTTTTGTTTCTGATGTGTAAGATATGTATGGTGTGTTTCCGTCAGTTCCACTTCCTTAATTGAAAAATAGGGAGTCGAATCATATCATAGTAACTTCTCGTCACATGTTTACTCTGGTTGGTCAGTTACTTGGGTAGATGTGGGAGGAGGTTGTTACACTTCCAGATTATAAAAATAGTTAGATAAAGTAAAAATTCCTATCTCCTTAATGGAATTGGGTAGAAATAAAGTTTGCCAATAATATATGGCCAAAGTAATCCAATCTTCAATGTCAACTACTCCACAAGATACCCTTAATTTGCAAGATGAAAACCTACTATTATTTTTGGGCCACCTGTGGAAGAACATTCTAATGTTGTAGCTCCACTCTATGTTACATTGAATATCCATGACTTTCTACTCCATAGTTTTGTGCTAGACTCCAAAGGTTCTCATAATTTAATGCTAAAAGATATAATAGAGAAATTAGGTTTGCATATTACTAGGCCATACCATGATGTATACTCTTTTGACTCTAGAAAGTTCAAGTGTTTTGGCATGATTAAAGATTTGAGTATATCATTAACCCAAATTCCTTCAAAGAGCATAATTATGGATGTGGTAGTTGCAAACATACCAAAAAAAATTAGGATGTTGTTGTGAAGTTCATGGGGTGTGAAATTGGGAGGACTTCTTCACTTAGACATGCCTTATGCTACAATTCTATTTTTCTAGGGAGAAAGTAAGAGCTTATATAGGGAAGAAAAGTTCTCCTACACAATTGATGATGTAAAGCATCCTAACACTTTTCATGTATATATTATAAAGCAATATTTAGGTTGTTGTAAATAGTGAATTTGATTCATCTATTGTTATAGAGATATTTGTCGGTAGTATTGACTCTCCATCCAATGTAATTTGGAACTTATATTTTGATGTAGCCTTTGCTAAAGAAGATTGGGGAGCAAGGATTGTGTTAATATCTCCTTTAAAATATATTGTTGCTCTCTCTTTTAAACTATAATTTGAAGTTGCAAATAATGTTGTTGAGTATGAAACATTAATCTTGAGATTTTTTGATGGTATTGGACCCACCAACATGTCAGGGGATCTCCCCGGTAAGAAGTCCCAATTAGAACTCAGACTATTTGGTGTAGGAGTCCCAGTAGTGGGTCGTATGGTAATGCCTTGAACACGGTTTCGCATAGAGGCAAGATGTCCCTGTTGGTAGCAAGGGTGTGATAGCTGCAATAAGTCAAGGAAGGTGCATGAGAGGTTCTAACACACAAAGAGTGAGGTGAGTCCGCCCCTTGGAAACCTGTAATAGTACACGGCTTGGAAGGGAACACGTGAGTGAAGATGCATCACAAGATGGAAAGCAAGCTAGTGAGAAATCCAAAGTGATGGTTAAACCAATAGCACATTTCAAAAAGATTCATACATACTTATACATAATAGTCCATACATGCATGCATAAGCAAACAAATACATATATCATTTAGAGAAAACCAGATAGCATAGAATACAATACAACATATGCATGAAAAGTGTTGGCTCTGTTATATTAAGAAGTGTAAGTTCTAGTCATACAATACATCCATGTCCAACCACTAGTTCCGATAGCGGAACATTACAACCACAACCGTCTGCTCCTCCAAAGAGATATACTAGCTCTGCATAGTGGAGAAGCCAAGGCACATTACAATATTGTCCAATCTTTCTCTAAGATACTCCTATTGAAGCTTGGTTGACCAAAAGCCTCTATAATAAGTTATGAGGGACTATTTATAGCAAAGGGTGGGGTGGCCCTTGACATTCCCCTTTGTGACAGTTCATCTACCCTCATGACTCTTCATCTACTCTATGAATGTTACATCCAATTATCGACACTTGAACTTACACTTGACAAGATGTTACATTACAATGCACATGTACCCATGTGAGACAAAATGGCTTGAGCAAGCCACGCAAGACATCACTATGACTCGAACAACCGTGGGAAGTCCAACTCTTCGACATCCTCACGATGATCGATAATAGCGAACTAATGCCAAGATCGGTAGTCCGCAATGGTGTCTGTGTACTCCAAGGTGACATCTTTCTAGAACCTGAATATTGCCTCCATAGCATCAAGGTACACTTCTTGGGCTCCTCTGTCCAACTCGTCTGATATCATGCACATCATTGTCTTCAGCGCAGCCGAACCAGCAACACACTTGTGCATGGTGTCTGCACTGATCAAAAAATCTGGGCTGGTGGCTATGCGCATCAACTCGTCAAAGAACGAGTCAAGCTCTAGTCAGACCTATGCCTTTGTCATCGCCTGGGTGATAGTCCCAATAGATGGGATCGCATGTGCGCACACCACAACATCCATACTCTTGAATACACATGCATGGGAAGCCTGTAGACTAGTGATGAGTTGCGAGAGTTCTTCATAGTTCTGAATCTGACTCTGGATACGTGCCTTCAGCTCGATCGCTTTGGGCTTCATCATCTTTGGCAAGTGAAGTGGGGATCCCTTGTATATCATCATACATGTTTGCATGTAGTCAACAACAGCATGCATGTTCAACAAGATATGTGCTCTTCTAGCACATCGTTACTACCAGCCGTTGAGATGGACCACTGCCTTATGCACGATACCAAACTTGGAATACAACGTCCGCATGACTGTGTCAAGGGATAATACTTCATCCAATATTGCCTTCCTCAATTCTGCTTGGGCGGACGTTGTAACCAACTCTCCTCCTTGCTTGGTCGTCTGTAGCTCCTTCACCATTCTCTCATTCTCAGCTATCAAAAATCGAACACTCAAGCTAGTGGCTTTGGCATATTCTCTGGTGGCATCGGCCAATGCTGCTAGATGTTTTCACACATCATACACGATTACTCATTCATTTAACTATGTAGGAGATGTATGATCTTCCAGAGTTGAGACTCTGCGAGATTGCACCACTCTATGTTGAGACTCGTCGAATGAGATGTTATGCATCTCTCCTTCTAGCTTATCTCCAAGGATCTCAGTGTCTCCTTGGTCGCTTGAGAATTTCTCATGTTCTAGATACGATGAAGCTGGTGGTTTGGCCTCTTGGTGGTGAGGCATGACGTTGATGTCTTGCTCTAACTCCTACCGCTCCATATATGTATCCATTTGTTCAAGTGCTTGCTCTATCTCCTGAGTGAAGTCCTACTCCTGCAATGGTTCACCCAGTTTTCCTGATGCCAGCTATTCTAATGATTCCACTACCTGTACAACTGTTATTTCATCTGTTTATACATGTTGTGCCCCCTGTTGTACCTATTGTTGTTGCGCTTCCCTCTCCTATTTGTGCAGCCCCTATTCCTTCCAGAGTTTCTCCTTCAACTCATGCAACTCCTTCTTTTTTTCCTCAATTCTTTGTTTCTCTCTCTACCGTTGCGCGTATCGCTTGTCGCATTATTGCATCTTTTCCTCTATAGCCATAGCTGCTTTCTCCACAAGTGGATCTTCTCGAAACTTGCAGCTTTTCTCTTCCTCCATGTGATCGACAATATTCCTCTTGCCCTTGCCACACACTGGTATGTTTACTTCTTCTATTGTTGCTACTTCTGGTGTTCTCCAGGATGCTGCTTCACTAACCATTCCACAGCGAAGCTAACCGGTTCATTGAGTCTTGAGGAGTTTTAACAATATCTCCATGGGTCCTCCTTCGCCCAATGACATGCCTCATGGATCGAGTTGAACTATACTCTCGTGTAATGATCTTTCACAAGACAATGCAGGTCATACGGATTGTAACTTTAGAGGTCGAAATGATACTTCTTCATCTGTTCTACTTCAAAATCTGTGTGCTTGAAACTCTGAATCTTGTATAACCCAATGCGTAGTGGAAGAGTGTGCCAAGGTGCCTTTTTATTTTGATGCAGCCTAGCTGTCAATCCTGCCGAGATGTGATATTCTACTTCCTTCATGATGAATATGTCCAAAGAAAACTTCAGTAGAACATGTGGAGGCTTCTCTGTGTTGTACATTCGTATGAAGGTGTCGGACGGTGAGGCATACCAATCAGCAAAGTCTATTAGTGCCTCCATTGCTTCCTTCGACATGCAGGGTGGTTCTTGTTCGAATATCATCTTGTAAACTGGGGTGACAAAATGATCGAACATCCGTGTGATAACTCCTCTAAAGTTGCATTCGGACAACATCTTACAATAAGCATTCACAACAGTCTTCGTCAGTGTCCAAGCCCACTTCAAGCCCAGGAACTCCTGTCGGGCACAAATTGCATCCAAGATGTAGGTGGACATGTAGATTTATGCTTGCATACCTTTGGGCGGTTGTCGAGTTCTTCTTACCTGTTCCTTCAACTAATGAGCCAACATGCCGAACCAGTTGCATACTTTGCCTTATCTTGCCAATTGGTCCAGCGCGATCACCCAACTCTGTGGGAAGGTTTCCGTGCTTCTTGGCCATATATTCAACATGCAAATATGACCAAGTATTGATATTCCTTCTACAATATATTTTTCTTGTAGATCTGGTTGGGTGCCATCCTGAATTTAGCCGACTCCTTTACCCAGTTCTTCAAAATGTCTCTGGAGTTGGCATTGTTGTTGGGTAAGCTGAAGGGTGTCTCCATAATGATCATGGGCTCTGACAACTAATACATCTCATCATAATCGTATGCCCTAAAGGTAGCAATCTCTGTCCCGCTGACACTGCTCAAAGTCATCGTCTTGGGATCAGTGTGCAAGACGATCCAATGTATCATGTCCGTGCACAAGAATGCGGGTTATCTACATGCAATCTGGTACAAGCCGGACATGTGAATGTTTACATATACTTGGAGGTCTTTGAGGTCTTCTCCAAATGTGCCTGCAAATGCATCATTGACCTCTTTCCATTTCAGCTTAATGCCCTTGTCTAGAATCAGCTTGGTATCTTCATAGATCGGTAGACTTGCGGACACTCGCTCAACCGTTGCTCCAGTTGCACTTCCATCAATGTCCTTTGATCCTTCTCTCTTGGATGCCATTTATCCTGAACTGCTAAGAGGTGGATGAACACCTACAAGCTCTAGAGACAAAGCAACATGCAGGGCACGAAATTTGTCAACGAAAACTAAAGAAAACTTGGGGAAAGACATGCAACATACCTGGGGATTGATTGGAAAATATTGTGCAATTCCTTCTGGGAGATTGGCTGACTAGCTATCAGAACTACGCAAAAGGTAGTCTAGGCTATCTGGGGAGGTTGGCTGGCTACTGGATTCGTGCAATCCAGGCTGCCCTACTGGCTACTGCAATTACGCAATGCGCAATTTCAGTTGACAGTTGTTGCAAGCCCAGTGACTGCATTGCGCAATTTTATGGGCTAGTACTCAATGTCCCTCAGAATTGCGCAATGCAAGACTGGAGGACAGCTCCTTGGCAAAAATTCACATTTCCTGAGGGGAATACGAAGCCTTCCCTCTCAAGATTGCACAATGATGTCTTGGTGAGGCAGAGTCCAGGCGAAGGTTTCCCAGACCTGCCTATGGGCAACTGAAAGAAAATGCGAAGGTGAATGCATGGTGATACTCAGTGTAAGTAGGAGTGAATGATCGTACATGCAAACAGTGAATGAAAGATTCAGAAAATGAAACAACATGCATGTGGGTGAAGCGAGTCGTCGAATCGACAACCATTCGTGTAAAACAGTTTCATGTATACGAAAGCAATGAGATGCTAACGGAACCTGGAACAATGCTAGCACAAGCTAGTATGCATGTAAATGATAGAAAGAGTTCACAGTATTCAAGCAAACAACACACACACAAGAGAAAACACAACAAGCGACAGAAATGTTGCAAAATACAAGTTAAGACCACTTACCCATGTATAACTGAGCTGGATGTGTCGAAGAGTCCTGGATGTGTTGTGGGATGTCAGAGATCCAAGATCAATGTGAATAAATGAGCTCTGATGCATCGAATAAATAAGTTTGAAGCTCATGACGCGCATGCCACAAATATAGGAAAAAGCGACACTTGGAGGAAAGATTCTAAAATGATCTTTGCATGTAACCTCCAACTGCTAAAAATAACTCACTAAAATATAAGGATTCTTTTTTCATGTTGATTTTTCTATTCCAAGAAAAAGCAGGCCATGCATGCAAGTCAAGTTTTCTTGGTCCTGTGTGGAACTGATCAACTCATCTGCATATGCAACAATCTTCTCAACTGGGAGGAAAAAATGTTCATTTCTGGGAGGGATCTGGGTTGGATTCCCATGAGATATGTGCAATTTCTGGGCAAAGCAGTTGACTGCTGCTCAGGATTACATAATTCCTGGGTTGAGCAACCCTGCTGGGAGGAATTGCGTAATTTTCTCTGTGAGGCTTGACAAGGATATTTACGCAATTTTGGAGTCTAGCAGGCTGCCTAACAGAATTGCATAATTTCTTAAGGGAAGGTTGGTTTCCCTCTAGAATTGTGCAATTTCTTGAGGGAGTTGCTCAGCCTGCATCTAGACCAAGTCCGAAGAAACATTTTGTGAGGGGTATGCAACAAGATTTGATTGACAGGCTGTCATTATGCAAGAAAAACATTGAAGCTTGTGTACTTGATGAAGTAAGACATGTTGATGTGAAAGGTTGGTAGGGAGGCTCCAAAATGAAGCTAAGGTGAACTTTTGGAGGGTGGTTGTAGCTGCTACAACACTTAGCGACACACTAGTAGAACTCCATCTCTCTGAATGGACCTTGTTCGTGAAAAGAAATTCTAACACCTCCAGAAGTATTATTCAGTTCTTAGTTTGTCTTGGTTTCACACTAGCTTGATTGTAAGGTGTAGCATCTACCAAGCTCTTGGTTGATTGACACACATTCCAAGCCAAGGCAACATAGTTGTTTCGATTGGGGTTGAGGGGTATATTGGTGCACAAGCAATATAATCGTCAGAGTCTTAGTTTCATCTCTGGCGTTGCTCTGCTGCCAACAGGCCTGGACAGTACCTCGATGGAGTCACACAGGAACACAAGCATCACTCCACTACCAGTGAGCCTGGTTGGCACCCCGGCGGAGTTATTTGTGTCACCTCTCTGTGCAGGAAGCCTTTCTCTTATTTCGCCTTATTCAATTTTCATTTTTTCATTTTTCACTTTTCATTTTTTTCATAATTTTGCATAAAACTTATTCATTTCAGAGGCGGAAGAGGGATACCGACTTATTGAGAGCAGAAGAGGTTGTTCCTTCAAAGAAATAGTTTATTATATACCTCTGACGTGCTTGTTTAAGGTTTCCCCCTCACCTTACTCTACTTGAATGGGCTGACAAGGGTTAACCCAAAACAACTGACTAGAGTAGGTGACACTAGTTATCACGCAAGCGTTGTGTTTTCACCAAGGTTCACTTCGAACAGTACGTATTTTCCATCGGCGTATCATGGACTAAAAGTAACAAGTTCTTCATATAGAGGCAGGATGATAGATAACCAAGTAGTAATAGCTGCACAAGGCCTCTTGTATTTTACCCAGGTTGTTTCAAGAGTCACACATGGTTTCATGTGAAACTAACCTATGAACAAAACAAGCAAACAAACAACAAAGAATATCAGAAGCAGAAGTAAATGCAAATCGAGCAAGAAAATAAGCAAGTGAACAAACAAACAAGCAAATCAAGAAAGTATACATGCATGCAAGCAAACAGACTGAAAGCAAACACTACTCCTACTCCTAAGCTAATGGTGCATAGATCACGTGAAGTGATATTTCCAATGCAACCACTGGCGCATTGGTTGACCCATGTTGGTGAAGGCTTGGTCTGCGAGCAACCTAGTTGTGTGAACCAGCAAACAAGAAAGATATAACAATGAATACAAACACACTTCATGTTTCAAAGTGTCCACATGACATAAGTGAATGCAAGTACATGACATGTGGTCCATGGACTTATCATAGTGTTGTGTGACATTGCGTGCAACTTTGAAGCATACACATACTCTTGACTATGACATGCAAGCAAATGAAAGAAACAAAGACAACTTGCATCGTGCACATGTGCTTGCAATGTAAGAATCCTCCAATGCATGAGTGATGATCGTGCAGTTCGAGTGGAGGAAGCATGATCTGTGTGTGAGATTGATCTTCAATACATACAGATGAGTGATGAGGAGCCTCAGGTGATTGAACAATTTCCTGATCGAAAGTGAAACCAACCTCAGGAGAGCGATGGCCTGACATAACCATCATCTCGGGCTAAAGTTCCTCGACAGTCTGGGGGGTTTCAACTTCATTGTTAGATAGATCATCGGAAACTTGTGGCTTTGAAAGATCAATTGCGATAGAATCATGATCGTGATCGAATATGGGAGTAAATGGATCGCGATAGCCATGATCAGAAAAATCAATGATTTCATCGTCATCTCCATGATCTGATGAATCAAATAAAGGGGTAGATGAGAAGCAAACAAATTCACCCTTTCTGTTTCCAGAAAATGCAGATGAAAAATCAAGTGGATTTTCAATGAATAACTCATCCTCTCCATTTTCGAATGATGGACTGACATCTGGTGTGTTCTACAAGTGATCAACAATGGGTGCATTCGTAGATGAAGATACACATGTGAAATCATGGATGGCAGGTTCACCAAAGATGTCAAGAAAGAATGGAGGGGGCTCGGATGGAAGGGAGTCATCCTTCATCGAGTGTTGATGCTCAAGCTCCCAGTCATACTCTTCATGAATGACAGTGCATGTTGGTTGTGAAACACCAACTCTGTCAGTGGCTTGTTCCTCATTCACAACAAGTGTAGAGTCCGGAAAGGAAGAACAAAAGATAGTATCATTTGGAGGAACAACCGAGTATGAAGATGAAGGTTGTGGTACAAAATTCATATGACAACTCAATGGACTCACAACCAAATCTGTGCGAAAATTAAGCGAAGTGATGTTGGGAGGATGTGACAGTTGAACATATATGTGAGAATGATCTCCTGCATCACTCTGCAGTGGTGGAGCTTTTGATGAGGGGACGGCAGACAGTCACTTGTGATAGTGACCATGTCCATTTGTGATTGCGTAGCTCCATCACTGAAGAATATTGAGTGAGGCTTGAGTTCAAACTTCTCCTTGGGATGGGAAGATTTCTTAAGGCAATACTCGAAACGGTCCCAAAGATAGAAAATTTTCATCTGGCTCTTTGGAGCTTGAAACTGCAAATCACGGAAGCGCTGCCAAAAATCCATAAGTGATCCATGCGGAGCCTTCCATTGTTGTAATAGTTTTTGGTCAAGATGTTCTGGATCAAAATGATAGAAAGTGTCTTCAATGAGATCACAAAAGTGCTCAAGTGAGTGCAGGATGTCAGCCAGTAGGTTTCACAGCCACCAATGTGGAGATTCACGAAGTGTTTATGCAAGCAGCAGACTTTCCTGTTTGTCAGAACATCCATCTTCCTCATGAAGCATCAAAAGGAAGTCATGTAAGAACCCAGGCCAGGCCACTTCGCATTCACCATAATATGTGTATGTGGACAAGAGATCGAAAAACTCCCTCATGATGTAACTGATTCGGCATGCGAAAAACATCGTGGAAGGAGGAGAGTGCAAGTCTCCATGATAGACATGAAAAGGTTCAAAACAGGATGAGAGGACACAGCTTGCTATCTGGCCCTCCTTCTAGTGCCAGAAATGTTGATGGTGTTGGACCCACCAACATGTCAGGGGATCTCCTTGGTAAGAAGTCCCAATTAGACCTCAGACCATTTGGTGTAGGATTCTCAGCAGTGGTTCATACGTTAATGCCTTGACCACAGTTTCACACAGAGGCAAATAAGATGTCCCTATTGGTAGAAATGGTGTGACAGCTGCAATAAGTCAAGGAAGGTGCATGAGAGGTTCTAACACACACACAGTGAGGTGAGTGCACCCCTTGGAAACCTGTAATAGTACGCGGCTTGGAAGGGAACATATGTTATGAAACCAGCTCAAGAAAAAGATAGAAAAGATAGATCAACGCCTTAGAATTCAGCCTCTTCGAGGGGGCAACCTTCTTCACATTACATAAATGAACAATTCTTGGATGATACAAATGAAAATACCTCCTTTCTATATATAGGATTCTAAGGGGTCATAACATAATCA